>JAMKCH010004212.1:0-105376 GCA_023653785.1 Ophioderma brevispina
GCATTCAAAAAAAGAAAATCGCATTTCGCATTTGCATTTTCTAAAGAAAAAAAAACGCATTTCGAATTGCGACTTTTCACATTTCTTCTGAGACAAACGTTCGCGATCAATCGATTGTTATGATATAGCTGTAATAAGCAGTAGTGTGTACGAGCTTTAAATTGCGTAAGACAATAACCCTTTCCGTAATTGTCACATCTTTGCCTGACTAAGGGAGGGGTCTGATTTACGCCGGGGGGAGGGGAAGGAGGATTTGAAGGGGGGGAACCCACAATTTTTTTTGTGAGAGATAGGGGGGAACGATGAAATTTTTCATCAACGAGAGAGAGGGGAACATGAACTTTTAAATGGGGAAATCAGCATGATCAGGGGAGTGTGAATTTTTTGAACGGAAGCGAGGGAGGAACGCGAAAATTTTTGCCGAAAAAAAGTTGAAATCCGTCATTCCCCCCCCCCCCACCCTGGCATAAATAATGACCGCTCCCTAATTGGGTAGACTAATTGGGTTTTGGGACGGTTATGCCAGTGGCTTGATTCAAGGATCTTGATTGCCATTTGGTCTCATCCCATTTGATCTAATAGCCATTTGGTCTAATAGCCATTTGGTCTAATAGCCATTTGGTCTAATAGCCATTTGGTCTAATATCCATTTGGTCTAATATCCATTTGGTCTAATATCCATTTGGTCTAATAGCCATTTGGTCTAATATCCATTTGGTCTAATGTCCATTTGGTCTAATAGCCATTTGGTCTAATATCCATTTGGTCTAATAACCACAAACACCATTTGGTTTAATTCCCTTTTGTCTAATCTCCATTTGGTCTAATAGCCATTTGGTCTAATAGCCATTGGTCTTATAGCCATTTGGTCTAATAGCCATTTGGTCTAATAGCCATTTGGTCTAATAGCCATTTGGTCTAATAGCCATTTGGTCTAATATCCATTTGGTCTAATATCCATTTGGTCTAATATCCATTTGGTCTAATGTCCATTTGGTCTAATATCCATTTGGTCTAATATCCATTTGGTCTAATATCCATTTGGTCTAATATCCATTTGGTCTAATAGCCATTTGGTCTAATAGCCATTTGGTCTAATAGCCATTTGGTCTAATAGCCATTTGGTCTAATAGCCATTTGGTCTAATAGCCATTTGGTCTAATATCCATTTGGTCTAATAGCCATTTGGTCTAATATCCATTTGGTCTAATAGCCATTTGGTCTAATAGCCATTTGGTCTAATAGCCATTTGGTCTAATAGCCATTTGGTCTAATAGCCATTTGGTCTAATATCCATTTGGTCTAATAGCCATTTGGTCTAATAGCCATTTGGTCTAATAGCCATTTGGTCTAATAGCCATTTGGTCTAATATCCATTTGGTCTAATATCCATTTGGTCTAATAGCCATTTGGTCTAATATCCATTTGGTCTAATAGCCATTTGGTCTAATATCCATTTGGTCTAATATCCATTTGGTCTAATATCCATTTGGTCTAATAGCCATTTGGTCTAATAGCCATTTGGTCTAATATCCATTTGGTCTAATAGCCATTTGGTCTAATATCCATTTGGTCTAATATCCATTTGGTCTAATATCCATTTGGTCTAATAGCCATTTGGTCTAATAGCCATTTGGTCTAATAGCCATTTGGTCTAATAACCACAAACACCATTTGGTTTAATTCCCTTTTGTCTAATCTCCATTTGGTCTAATATCCATTTGGTCTAATATCCATTTGGTCTAATAGCCATTTGGTCTAATAGCCATTTGGTCTAATATCCATTTGGTCTAATAGCCATTTGGTCTAATAGCCATTTGGTCTAATATCCATTTGGTCTAATATCCATTTGGTCTAATAGCCATTTGGTCTAATAGCCATTTGGTCTAATAGCCATTTGGTCTAATAGCCATTTGGTCTAATATCCATTTGGTCTAATGTCCATTTGGTCTAATATCCATTTGGTCTAATAGCCATTTGGTCTAATATCCATTTGGTCTAATATCCATTTGGTCTAATAGCCATTTGGTCTAATAGCCATTTGGTCTAATATCCATTTGGTCTAATATCCATTTGGTCTAATATCCATTTGGTCTAATATCCATTTGGTCTAATAGCCATTTGGTCTAATATCCATTTGGTCTAATAGCCATTTGGTCTAATAGCCATTTGGTCTAATAACCACAAACACCATTTGAAATTAGACTACATGGCCAGGGGCAGATTTTTTTGCAGAGCACAGGGCGCCGCATAGAAAACGTAAACGCATAGGGCGCCCTGTACAGGGCTTTCGTTGTCCCAAAATAAGTGGTGCACGCAGATAAAACTTGATTTCTCAAAAACTGCTGAAGCTGTGATTTTTATTTTCATGGAGGATTTAATTATACTCTTCTGTATAAATGTGCAAATCCCATGACAATCCGCCCACCACGCAAAACCAGAGCATATAAAACGATTATTAAAGACTACCTGTTTTTCATCCATTCCAATGGGATTTACACATTAGGGCTATCGGTACATCAGATAGATTTGTGGCTCAATCGCGTGCATTGACTAAATGATAACCAGAACGGAAACCTGAAAGGATTATGCTACTAAATTAATACAGTGCTGTATCTGAACAAATATCTTACATAATCTCTAACAATAATAACTTTTAAGCTGACAGCCTGACAATACTCATTCTAAAGGGGTTACCTGTCATGCCTGTTGATGAAATGTTCATTGGTGGCGGAGTGCATGTAAATGCAACACATTTTAAGAAAGCAATAATTTTAGTGAAATTTAGATTCAAGTCAATTTTAAAGTAAAATGTATGATCGGTCTAGATTATTCAATGAAAATGAATGTTACATTCTTCCAATTGTGTTATTTATAAAAACCTTCACAAAGACGAGAAACGTCAAGAAAAACGTACGGGTATCTGTTATGTCATTACACATTTGGATCTGGTTAAAACATGAAAAAGGTGGCAGGCAAACAGGCCAGACGAGCAAAGGGTTTTCATAACACTAAGCTATGTTGATTTCTTTCTTGTAAAGAAGGACATGACTATGAATTCCCAAACATGCCATTAGTTTTCAAGTTTATATTTACTTACAAAAAAATGCTATTTATCATGGAAACTCTACAGGTAGAGATAACAAAATAGACATAAGTTTGTGCTGATCATAATTATTTAGAATGCGATTGTAGGATTTAGTCTGCGTTGTTATTATTTCTAATGCATATTTGTTATTTAATAAATCTAAAAACTAATATTTTGTGCATTTTGTTGTTCCTCAGTTATTAATATTTAATTGTATGCCATGAATACAGCAGTACATTCAATGTGTTGGAAATCGCTCACCCGACAGCAGAACGGGCAAATGATGTTAACTGTGTAAATCCCATTGGAATGGATGAAAAACAGGTGGCCTTTAATAATCCGTCATATCTCTGGCTTGTGTGGGCGGATTGTCATGGGATTTGCACAATTTCTACAAAAGAGTATAAATAAATCATCCATGAAAATGAAAATCCCACCTTCGGCAGTTTTTGAGAAATCGGAGTTTATCTGCTTGCACCACTTTTTGGGGGACACCCTGTAGATCTTTGAGAATGACGGTACAGAGCGTCGGGCGCCGTGTAGATCTAGCTTTGTGGGCGCCCACAGGACGCAGTATGTTTCCCCTCCCCTCAGAATTTGGAACCGACTAGAAACAAGACCGAGAATGTCTCGGAAGCGCGAATGAACCAATAGCATGTGAGGTTGTGGAGTTCAAAATTAATATGGTCGACCAAAATGGGTCACATTTTCGCAGATTTTGCTCATAACATCCAAGCAAAAACATAATTTAGCCCTAAGATTTAATGGGGTAAATGATTAAAATCCCTTTCGTAAAATTAATACAATACACCAAAATTGTACACAAGGAAAGAGGAATATCATAAGCAATAAGTCTGTATCCCTTTGGTATCAAAAGTTAGAATTCACTGGTATCTTTATTACAAGAACAACTGGTAAAAGAGGCTTACACTATTGTGTAAATTACTATAATACACCAAAATTGTACACAAGACGACTCAAAAATAAAGCAATATTTACGTATCGCGAGCTCACACTTGCAAAAGAGTCCTCCCACAATAAATGTTCCGCCGAATTAGCTTGTTGCCGAATTGGTGTCGCCGAATAGGTTTGTTGCCGAATGGACCCTGTTCAACTGTCAACGAAGTTGTCCAGCATACGTAAACATAACATCATGAAAAAAGCACTTTGTCGTCGATTTCGCCTGGCGACCCTCGCTTATAAATGATCCTTACATCGTCAGGTATGTGTTTTGTTTCAAAAGTTTAGCGTTGGGTTTAAGATAGAATCAATTTTCCAATATGGCGGTATGAATTGCCTACGACGAGTGTGATGTTTTTATCACAGAATATTGCACAATTCTAATATTTTTATTAATACCGCGGGTATTAATTAGGAACTTTGACCTTGAAGCTTGGTAGGTCCGAAACAGCGTCTACCAACTCGCTGTTTTTTTTTGTATTGGTAATCAGCGAATAGCGTGTTCGTGTCGATTGGAAATAAATTACCGGGACATCTGTAAACTGAGCATCAATGAATACATCATTTTAATGTTACCGTAACGAACGAACGAACGAACACACTAACAGAGTTTCTGGGTGATTTGTAGGAGCTTGCTTCGCAGCTCAAAAATATGGGAAAATTTGCGGTCCCTCTATTGAGAAATCCTGGATCCGCCACTGATCGCTATAAGAATAATGGTTATTAGCCTAAATGGTTATTAGACTAAATAGTATTAGGCCAATAGGAGTTAGACAAAATGGCCATTAGACCAATTGGAGTCAGACAAAATAGTCATTAGACCAATTGGTATTAGACCAAATGGCAAGTCACCTCTCTTTCATCTAATTTTTACAATATAACCAAAGAGAGGCATTACGCTGTCCTTGAGAGGCGGGCCTCACGCGACCTTCCAGACGTCCCATTGGGTGTTTTGACTCCAAAGTAAAGGACGTCAGTTAACAATGGAGCAATTAGTGATTGGCTGACTGCTGTCATAGCTACGGACATCGAATGAATGTGTGAATATGTGCAATGAACACTGAACAGCACTGATTAAGTTTCTTATAGAGTCCAGAAGAAAGCGTACAAGTACGTACACGTACAAGTACGTACATACGTCATAATTTCCCACAATGCAATGCGACTTTTTTAAAAAAAATACATTGCCGGTTTTAAATTTCATCCCCGGGAACAGTTTATTTTTACAGTTCTGAAGCTGCAATCTTCACTAAATAGAGTTAAAGCTTATTAACAATATGTATGTGCGGATTTTTGATATTTTTTTTCAAATAAAAGATATTAATTAATTTAAGCAACGATGATTTATGCACGTCAGCAGTGACACTTTTTTTTCATTAGGAAATTGGGACAACATGAAATCAAAATGTACTAAAGATATGATGAGGATAATGGAATATTCGTTGGTCTTGCTAAGTGGTTAAAGGCACTATCAGTGATTTGCTAAACAAAAAATTGAAAAAAAAATCATTAAAAATTAGCTTGTTGAGGGTAACAAGTATAGGTGTAGATCATCTTTTTACAAGTGATACGACTAAAACCAGCCTAATAACGACATAATCGGATATTTTAGTCATTACTGTCCCTACAGACACTTGCGGCAAACGTAAATTATGAGAATTCTACATACATATCCTCACTTTTAAGCTATTTCTGCAAATTTCAAATATTTTGACTCTTCGGGCAGATCACTGATAGTGCCTTTAAATAGTCAACTTACCTACAGTTTATTCTGTGTTCATCACCACTTATTATTACTTTGATCAGGATCTGAGAAGTTCCACTCGCACACAGAAAAATTTTGTGGGTCACATTTTGTCCGTGAGGTTACCCACCTATATTACTTACTTTACGGGGGTCAATTGACTCACCTGGGTAAGTCTTTAAACTCATTTCTGTACATCAAGAGTGTCGCATTACTCATCTAGACAGCCAAACATGTCAGTTGACTCACTGTATTGTGTCATTGGACTTGCATACTAAGTGAGTCGCCTCACGGACAAAATACCCACTTTGATGTGTCATTTGACCCACAAAAGTTTCTGTGGGTTCGGTGACGGCATAATCACAGAACTCGAAACTAAATACAATTGGCTCTGTGAGATTTCGTATTAAAGTAAACAATATGAAACGGTTATTTGAACAGCATTTTGAAAGTGCAACTATTTTATAAAGAGACACTGGCAGTCTGGCACATTTGAAAAATAGTGCGCCCTATAGATTTTTCAAAATTGATATTTTTGTCAGGGGCTTCTAAGCTTTGATATACATTAGCCCACACTTGAAATTAAGCCCGAATCAGGGCGCGTATGGGTAAACAGAACGATTTTATATATAATTAATATCGCCGGCGACATTAATTCAGCAGATGACGCGGCAATGGCGTGTAACACATGAAACACACGCTAGAAGTTATCTTACGGCCATTCACCCTGTTTGAACGGTCGGTGAGCTCTGTGCGACGTCCCCCTTTAATATCAATGGTACAGACGTCTGCATAGTCTGTTAATAGACACATTTGTTGAATGAAGTTACGGCATCAAATTCGCAGAATGTCGTAGCCTCTTATTTTAAATGTCCTCTATTGCTTTTGGGTGTTATTTGTATGTGTAAAATATCTCTATTTTCCAATGGCTAGACTATCAATAGAGGCAAATTGAAGAAGGAATCTCATATTTTCTGAAAAAGTGCCAGTACCGGCTTCTAACAATTGAACTTTGCATGTTTTGGCATGAACCCCGGGCGCACGCTCCTCCGCAATCCGGTACGCGCATGTGTATTATCTCTCTCTCCTCTCTCTCTCTCTCTCTCTCTCTCTCTCTCTCTCACTTCTCTCTCACTATCTATCTTATTTAAAGTAATACACAACAAAATAAAAATTCTGAAACGTAAAACAACAAAATAAAACTTCACATTTCCTAAACATTAAATTTAAGTCGATTTTAAACCCATAGAAAAAAGAGAATAATATACCCTACCCGGCCCCGCTTCTACGTTGTGGATTGTAACAAAAGCTTTGCTGGGCTCAATTACTCTTCCTGTGCATCCTACAGAAACTGGATCGTCATAAGCGATGTTATACCAAAAACTTCATCATCTTCATCAACTTCATCTTCGCTTATGGCAATTGTCACTAATACAATCTGAAATTATCAGCTTCGAAGTTAATATTGCCGGTACCGGAAGTGAAATCTCCCGAATCTCCCGACACTGCCGACATGTCGCATGTAGAGTAGGCTGATTGAAGAGAATACCAAGAATTAACCATAAATGAAAGGCAGGAAAAATAAAATAATTGCCATTTCAATTAGTAGACCCTTCGTTTTAATAAATTAGAGAGGTCGAGGTGCCGGGAAAATCGTGAAGAAAAGTTTGTATTCACGAAATTACCCAACAAGAATTTTAAATTCCATAACATATGGATTGGAATTTTACATACAAATCTATTGAAATTTGACTCTTGTTCCCTCAAAGTTGCAAATGATCTGTCCAACGTATCTGAACAAATGACGTGTGAGGTGGTATTTGGTATTGTACTTTGGTGGTAGGAAGCGACTATCGATGTAGCGATACCCACTGCGATCAATATCGGCGGACCCGAAGACCTTGGTCGGACAGTGACCTGCACATCTGTTCATTTTTGAAAAGGAATAATACAAAGAAGTATTGTATTTGTATTTCTTTAAAAATTTTGCCCAGGAATAAAATCCGGGAATAAAATAGATGCTATTTATACATTACAAGCATTAATAGTTCATTATATCGATCAATGTCTTCTACTGTCAAAAAGCGATGCAACGTTTTACACACCTATCTTATAAGTGGAAAAGTTTATGTCATTAGGCTACATCGGCTGGTTCCAGATTCCTTGCCGATTTATGGCCAAAAAATCGCAGAATTGAATAGATTTGATGTGAAGAATACTTTTCAGCACGCACCTTCAAAATCTTGTTGGGTAATTAGATGAATACCAACTTTTCTTTCACGATTTTTTCCCAACACCAATACCTTCCCTAATATCAATTAAAAACCGAAGGTCTAAGCTAATTGAAAGGACAGTAGAATCAAATGGCAGTAGGGGTTGTTGTCCTCAAGCAAAAGGTCCAACAATGGTTTAGCGAGTAGCGATCAAGAGAAATAGGGTACTTCTTATGTGTTCTCCAACAAAAGTCGAAATTTAGATAAAACGTTCACTTTTACAAGTTCATCTACGCTGTAGACAGGTTAACATTTGGTGAAAAGGTACATTTGTTTATGAAATTCGCTTCTACTCGGAAAAAGAAATCCTGGCTACCGTCCCGTGCAATATTATATCAACATAAGAATGAAAATCAAGGCGACCAATATAGTCAGGTAGAACCCTCATGTGACCGTAAAGTTGAGTATGGACACAATTTTTTTGCTGAAAATGATAAATTAGGGTGTGTAGAATAAGAATTTGCCGGGTGCCACCTTGGCATCCTTGAGCATTTTGAGAAATCCAAGATGGCGTCGCCATAAATGATAATTATCTATTCAACCATATATTATAAAACTATGGAGTTACTAGATATACTATAGGATCCAATGAACAAGTGTATGGCACTTGTAACATTAAGTCATACTTCAAATTCAAAATGGAAGCCAAATCCAATAATTTTAAAATACGCCATATAACAGCAAATACCTGCAATAAAAATAGACGAGAAGTACTTAGATTATGTTGCTAGACACAATAAAATGTATTTCTGATACTTTTAAAATTATAACATGACGTCAATCAATATGGCAGCCAAAACGGGAACATCTTCAAAAAATACTTGGCACAAATTTATAAGTATTACAGCTTTCAAATCGAAATCAATGTGTCAATGACATTAGAAATGTACTTTGATCCTAACCAATGTACAACATACATTTCAATTTGTTTAAATGCGCCTAAATCGAAATAAAACTAATATGGTGCAAAGTTGTCAAAAATACCATTGGAATTACATTTTTCACATATATTGCACTCAATTTATAATTTGATCCATTTTTATTTATCCGGATTACCTGGTATCACTTGGTTATGATCATAGGTACATTTCTAATTGTTTCATTGACACAATAATTTATACTTGAAGGTAATATTTAGAAATGTGTGTCAAGTATTTTTTGAAGATATTCACGTTTTTTGGCTGCCATATTGATTGACGTCATGTTACAACTTTACAAGTATCAGAAATACATTTGTTGTATCTAACAACATAATCTAAGTACTTCATGTTTATTTTTTTATCGCAGGTATTTGCTGTTATATGGCATATTTTTAAATTATTAGATTTGGCTTCAATTTTGAATTTGGAGTATGACTCAATGTTACAAGTGCCATGCATTTGTTCATTGGGTCCTATAGTATATCTAGTAACTCCATAGTTTGATAATATAGGGTTGAATAGATAATTATCATTTATGGCAACGCCATATTGGATTTCTCAAAATGCTCAAGGATGCCCAGGTGGCACCCGGCAGATTCTTATTCTACACACCCTTATCTATCATTTTCAGCAGAAAAATTGTGTCCATACTCAATTTTACGGTCAGGCCAAAAGTTGGACCATGGCTACCTGACTGATATCAGTCAATGCTCGCAATACATGTAGCATGATGTATGCTTTCTGATAGCAGATACACACGAGCATAAAAATGGAAGCAGATGACAATTGAAGACCTGAGCGCAAAAAGTACTTAAGTCCAAAAAGCGATTTTATTGATTTATCTCGTAATCAATTGCCCACATCACACTTCCCGGGTAATAGTCATCCATGTAAGGAGTTTTTTTTTTTTTTTTTTTTTATATAGGGTTGAATAGATAATTATCATTTATGGCGACGCCATATTGGATTTCTCAAAATGCTCAAGGATGCCCAGGTGGCACCCGGCAGATTCTTATTCTACACACCCTTATCTATCATTTTCAGCAGAAAAATTGTGTCCATACTCAATTTTACGGTCAGGCCAAAAGTTGGACCATGGCTACCTGACTAATAGAATGGTCACCATAATAGTTTTACTTGCACACCAAAGATAATGACAATGTATAGACAATAGTTATGACGACGATGATAACGATAATGATGGTGATTATGATGATGGTGACGATGATGATGATAATAATAATAATAATAATAAACAGCAAATACAGCCACGTATGGTGAAAAATCATTATTCATTTGTCTCGTTCCCAGTACTTTGGTGGGTTCGCCACGGGGCAAGCGCACTGCGAACACTCCACCAACAGTCTGGCGGCCTTCGCTTCGATCTCTGATTAGCCAGCCATTTTAGCACCTCTGGAGCCGTGATCGTCAAAAGGACTACTGTGATTGGCTGCTTCAAGTGAGCTTAGCATTACTTGTTTATAACGTGCAGTCTCATTCAAATTAAAATCAAGTCAGTGCTGAAATCAATGCTACGACATGTCAAGGCCCTGTCATATATTAACGTATATGATAAACGGACTCAAAACGTCGAAGCTGAACCCCAAGCGTAGCGTCCCGACCGCCGAACAATATTTTGGCTGCTTCCTGAAGACCTACTGATTCCGAAACTGACGGGTGCCAAAAATCTGACATCCTTGGGCATTTTGAAATATCCAAGATGTTTGACAAATATGGCCGCCACAACACATAACTAGAAATAGCTCCGGGAAGATATGATGACGAGTGTAGTATCTTTGTATAGGTTATGCGTTAAAGAATTAAATTTGTTCTTCAGAGTACTTAAAGTGTTCGTTTATATTACCCGAACTCCAAGAGGGCCGCCAAAATGATATGATAAGCTATATCTCAGCTTCTAAAGCAGATATGAAGATGAGACCAGATAGTGTATAGTGTTTTTGGTCAAAGAATTCAAATCTGTACTTCTAAGGCAACAAAAAAAAAAACTGGAGTCTTCGTTTACCCAGAAAAATCCATAATAGTAAATAATAAGAGTAATCAGTTTTTTTTATTATAGTGCTCAATCCCCATAAACCGGCTCAAAGCGCCCAGGAAAATCGTCACAATCAGTTAGCTTCATCCAGGTGGCTCTTAAAAGACATGTCTTTCAAGCGCCAAAAGCCTCTCAGCACGTACATTGTCATATTCACCAATAAACAGCTCCCCAAGATTTCGCTTGGGTCGACGACCGCGTGGTACAGAGATTAATTATCTTGCACAGGGACACAAACCACTTTGGACCATAGTGGGGCTGACCTTACGATTTTAACGGTTAATGATCACGAGTCCTGCGGCTTTTGCACTGGCCCAAACGTGCTCTCACATCCAAAGGATGGCTGCCCACATTGCCACTACAACATAGGATTCAGCTATATATTCAGGTCCTGAAGTGATTATGATGAAAGGGCTAAGTGTCTTCCGCTAAGTTGTAATCAAAAGAATTAATTAATTTTGTACTTCTTAAAACATTCAATCTTCAGTACACTATAATCCCACTCGCTGCGAAAGTGGCTGCTACCTTATTAACGAGCATGACTTAAATGGCTTTGGCTTGTAAAATACCAAGGTTGCCAAACATGACCCTTTAGAAGCACTTTAGGAATTGTTGCATCTTCATTTTCCTCCAAAATATGTCAACGTGTTGCTTCCAGAGAGAGGCCCATGATCGGCCAGAAGTTGTGGTACTATATCTGACCATGTTTTTTGCTGCTTTGCAACAGTGCTGCAACGCTGGAAGTTAGTACCTCCATACTAGGAGTACAGGTAAGATTGCTTTCAACATAGAATATGTAAACATAGCGGTGTCTTCATAATGAAGGGGGGATATTCTCAATTCCTTTGGGCACATACAAGACTGTGAGATGAGTGACATGCTTATAATGACTGTATCGTATCTCTTCTTTGGATGGGAATATCCAAGTTGACTTCGTGGGGTATGAAGATCGTGACATCACAACAAGTAGATGCACTACATAAGCTTACAACAGTGTTGGTATCAAGGTTGAATTAGTGGTAACGAAAGGACGACGACATCTAAACATATTTAAAACTGCCCATCTATACAAAGATACTAGTCTCATCTTCATCGGGCTTCAGAAGCCGAGATAGAGCTAATCATATGTTGTGGTGGCCAATGTCGCGGCCATCTTAGTTTTCCGGTGAATGGAAACGGCAAGGCTTTTACAAAAGTACAATTCGAATTCTTCGAACTCCAAAAACATACTAGAATCATCATCATATCTACGTCAGAAGAAGCTGAGATATTGCTTAATATATGTGATGGTTGACCGGCTTTGGCAGCCATCCTTGATATTCAAAATGCTCAAGGGTGCCAATTTGGCACCCGTCAGTTTCTGAATCAGTAAGTCTTCAGTATGTGGAAGCAGCCAATAAAAAAGGGCGGACGATACCGTTATGGTAGAGATGAAAAAAAAAATAAATTGGGTTTCGCTCAAGAGTTAAGACTTATATAAGCCCCGGTCAACATCAACGTTAAGCACGCCAGTTTTGGCGATACAGCATCGGTGGTTCGTTTTATGATCGTTAAAGATCCGCTGAGTTTGTTATTCGTAAGGTGGTAATCGTTAATATACGGCGAGTACGTTGAAATGTTCTGAGCATGCACAAAACTTCCAACGAACTTCCAATGGTTGTCGTACGTTGGCTGCGCGTATTGAACGTAATCGTTCCGCTAGTCGTACGTTATTCAATCGTTGATGTACGGTAGGAATCCTACGATGTGTATGGAGAGGACGGCTAACGCATCCTTGCCGGACATGGAAGGCCTTGAACTTATGTATATATTGGTGCTCAATAAATAACGGATTAAAATAATGTACGTTAAAGGGTATTTACACTAAAGACTAAAATCATATACGTTAAAGGCACTATCAGTGATTTGCCATATCAGAAAATCGAAAAAAATATGCATTTGAACAAAAAAAAACGTACGCGAATTCTACATACGCATCCTTCACTTTTATACTATTACTGCAAATGTTGATGATTTTGACTCTTTTGAGAGGATCAATGACAGTGCCTTTAATATGTGACAGGGCCTTTACACTGTTTTCAGTACAAAGGCATTAAGATATGATTTTGAAATCAGCGGTCAATTAAATCGATCTTGGATGACTAATTGTAGGTGACTCATCTTACGTAGTTAAGAAACTAGCCAATCATTACTTTCTCAAGATCCTGAGCATATTTCAACCAATCAGAGACACCGTCTTATCTAAATCCTCCAGACTTGTTAGGTGAGTGTTACGTGCCGTAGGGAACGAGACTAATTATTCATTAGCCATGAATAAATTTCATTAATTTAGACTACAGACTGATAGCAAACTCGCTAAAGCCCGTCATAAAAATTCCAAGAATTATATGAATACCTTTGCACGGATAAGCGCAATATCCCCATGAAACTAAAAAACAAAGCTGCCCTACTCTGGCAAAGGAAGCAATTACCTTTTTTTATTTCCAAAGTCCTGTTTTTTTACAAAATGTTTTTTTCTTAGTTTGGCCTTAAAACAAGTATTATCTTTCTGCCAAAGAAAAGCATAACCGAGTTATCTCCTAAAAAAGTAGAATGGTCAATGGTCTCATGGTCAATCTTTGCTTGCTAAAAGTTTGTACACACAAAGTATAAGACACGCTCTGAAATACTATGACAAATGGAACACTCAAGATCACATTAAATCAAGCGAGTTATCCAAAAAGCAAAAGAAAAAAACCGTGGACACATATTTTGCCTTTTCACTATAATGGAGTACAACCTTCTAAACGAGAAGCGTACTGGATTGTAATGATGTTAATACCTTAGATATTGCATTCTTCTTAACGGAATAAACCTCAATATCACATTAAATTGAGAGGGATACCAAAATAAAGCAAACAAAAAATCAAGAAAAAAATGGTACAGGTTTCATTGAACAAAGTGAAAGAATTAAAGCGGCACTGGCACATTTTCACAAAATATAAAATGTCTTCAATTTGCTCTCAAATGATAGTCTAGGCCATTGGAAGAACAGAGCTATATTTTACACATAAAAATAACATACCCCAAAACAGATAGGGACATTGATATGAGGATAAAGACATCCAGGTAATTTGTATAGGCCAACTTTTAAGTTTTCCATAACTTTAATCAACAAATGTGTATATTACATGAATATTTTGACTCGTACTCACTGATATTAAAACCACAAAGGTTATAGACCGGTCAAACACTGTGCATAGCGTGAGAAACATGCATACGGAGCAGGGTTCCCGCTTAGGTTTTTAACTGGACCCCATAATTTCCAAATGTTCAGAATTATATGGTCCAGTGGAATATTTTGTGGTCCCGAGACCAGCCTTCCAAATGTTTGTAGTACTACTAATCAGGACTTTATCAGTTTCCAAATACATCATGCGCAAGATTTCCTGATTTCTATTTTGCCTTTGGTGAAACTTTTGAGGTACCACATTTCCTTATTTAATGTTAACAAGTTGGTTTTCTGTCAGACAATACAAATAGTATAAATACCCATTGCAATATTGTGAATTTGGTTTTCCCACAATAAACACTATTTTTAATGCTGCATTTAGCAGAAATATTATGTCAATAAATTTTGCTTTTGAGGTTTAGAACAATATTTAGCCCCTTTCAGAGCTTAGAATTATGGGGTCCAAGTGGACCTCATTTTGTACTCCATCTGAAATTATTGTGTCCAGTGAAAATTCTGCCTGTATTTGACACCAAAAATCCTACTAAGCGGGAACACTGATACGGAGAGTGCGTGTTCTTGTGTTAAACGCCCATATTTCGTTTCGTCTGCTGAATTTAAACGTCGCGGCGAAGTTTAGTTTAAATTATAAAATCGTTCTGTTTACAATAAGGAAGCTGATCCCGGTGGTCTTAATAATTTCAGGGTGAGGGTTTTGTACAATGTATATACAAGCTTTACAACCAATTTCATGCAAAAATATCGATTTTGAAATCTGAGGGGGCGTTCTATTTTCAAAGTGCAGTGTTCACATTAAGTGATTCATAGTGCAAAACAAAGCCACCAATGGTATGACCAAAAACGCTTTTTGAAAAAGCAACGATCCGACAAATAGCCAATGACAGTAACAAGGTAAGACACCTCGTGCTAGCAAGAGTGCAACAATAGAGCCCAAGCAGGAGGCTAAGCGTCGGTCATTTACACAACCAAATATTTCCTATTGAATGTGGCCTATAATAAACAGAATGCAGAATCAAGCCAATTAGGTGATTCTCAGGTATTTAAAGTTGGCGCCCTTGGATGCTATCCCTTAAAAACAGGCGACCCGAGAGATAACTTTAAGTTTAAACAAGTTGTCTCTGGAATGCTATTGTGTTGGGTTATCCCATGTAATATACAGTTACTGTTTTATCATAGGGGATTATGAGATTCATTGCTCAGCCCTTTAAATACGCAAAGCAGCTATTGCTTTCTTCTTAACAGAATAAAGTCAAGTCAAGTAAAACTTTATACTCCACGAAGGAAATTCAACTTATCGCACATACAAAATTGAATAAATTGTACGAGATAGTATGTATACAAACTTGCTTTTAATAAAACACACATATAATCCCTAGAAAACAAAATTATAATCCAAAGCCAGCACTTGCCACGTTGATGGTTTTAAATGTGGAGTCTTGGATGGCTGTGCTATGAACGAGCTGAGATATCGCTGAGTCAAGGCAGAAGGCAATCGCATGCGACCAGATCTCGAAATAAGGCTGGACCTGCTAGACGATCGTTGAGAGGATGAATACTAGTCACCAATCAACATCCATTAGCTTTTTTAAGACAACAGATCAGCATAGGCCGCTTCGAAGGTCTGTTATGGGTCCAAACGATACTCTTTCTGATTGTTTAACAATCCGAGCATTTTTTTGTCTCTATTCCCTTGAGCAACGTTCCATCCCCAAGATAGCAGCAGTACTTCAACACAACTAGCGACGGACGGATTCATAGAAAATGACAAGAACTCTTTAATCTACATGGAAATGTCAGCTTCCTAAAAACAACTTATATTCTGACGTTAAGTTTTTTGATGAGTGAGTCTATAGATTATGCAACGCAAGTTTCTCATCTATTATGATGCCAAGAATATTATATGGATGGCACTCGCTCGCGAACACTGCCTTTCAAGGACAGGGACTGGGAATCGAACGCCAAAAGTCCTAAGTCACTTATTCTTCCTTTGTCTTAGACACGTTTAATTCGAGGAAAAATTGGCATAACAATAGTTGTCAAACTTTGCAAGCTGCTGTTTGTAGATAGAATAATCATCACTATTAATCAAAAACCAATTCATAGCTGTATCATCGGCAAATTTAATAAGGACATGAAGGTTCATTAGATCTGCAGTCAGATGTACACAGAGTAATAAAAACCTCAATAAGCCATTAAAATCCAAGAGGGCGATAAATAAATTGCATTTTTTTAAGGCAAAGCAAAATATGCTGTCTTCCTTAAGGAGAAATAAACTCATTATCAAAAAACAAACCCTACAATTATTACCATTTTAAAAGATAACTGTTTTACACATTCAAAAATATTAAATATTTCACTTCCCAGCGCGAGAAGCACCTTCACTCCTGCGACAAACATAAAACGTTATGATCAGTCGTCTCGGACTTCGTAATAGTCATTTTCGAGATAGTATTCGTCTGGAAGAAGAAATAGATGTATGTCAGACCAAGTGTATAACAAAGCATAAAAAAACCCCCAACACTGAAAATCACTTGGGGACACATTTCAAAACAACCGATTCGTTTTTGACCCCTGATATTTGCAAAATTAAACGACAAAATAACCTGGTAAAATACATGGCAAAATGTGAAATTTTTTAAAGCAATGGAGGATTTTGCGGTTACCAGCCGGAGCGTAATTCCATACATTGCATCTGTTATCAAAATTAAGGTATGTTAGAAAAGCAAAGGCGTATTACTATCAAAAAGGGCGCTTATTATGTTTCTATTTCCGGAGTCAAATACCTTTTGGATTTTGTGTGTTTGTCATATTATTTATGTATGGGATGAGTGGATTTCTTGTTATAATAAATTAGATTTTATACCGATTTTAAAATTAAACATTGCGCGTACCCGAAAGAAAACCAACAAACCTATGATTGGAACCCGAGACTCTTTTTTACTAGAGTTAAAGTGATATAATAGCGAATTTTTGACGAGCGTCCCCAATTTTTTCCAATTTTCGAATATTTTGCAGAGTTGAATTGTTGTTAATTGGCTACTAAAGGATAAACCAACTCCATTATTCTCTAGGTGTTCGACAAAAAAAACGATTTTTCTTTTTTTAATTAGAATTTATATCTGGTATCGCCGATTATTATAATTGACTGCTAGAAAACACCCTTCCAATTGAAATAGCCTTGAAATAGCGTCATGTACATGTCTACATAACATGTCCGTCGGGTCATACAAGTGAACAATCCCCTCTCCACTTTACTTCATCAATTGAGATTTTGGAATAATAGGGAAAGATTCATATTTTACCCCCAATACTCCAGTGCAATCTAAGACCTTTTTTGATGTTATGAAGCAAACTAATATTAAAAATTCGGCCTGTTTACGGCAACGTACTTTCGTATAGTGCTCGCGGAAGTTTTCACATTGTTGTGTGGTAAGTTGTGTTATATGTGTGGTGTTTTTGCGGCAGGCTTTGATACAGTTTTACATAACTGAAAAAAAACACGTCGGAATCATTTTGCCAACTTTTGCCTGACAATAACTAGTATTTTCCAGGCTTATATTATGGGCAGGATGTGTCGCATGTAACTTACCATCGTATTTTTCCCGTAACCTGACCCTCTGACACACACTTTATTCTGACACTTATGATTCGGAAACCTTAACGGGAATCAACATATGCTTTATTCGTGAAGGGTTTCCGAATTCATAAGTGTGTTAGAAAAAAGTGTGTGTCAGATGGTCAGTTACGGAAACTCCCCTTCACACATCGTTTTGTCATTGAGTAATTTCACAACCCATCAGGGGTAGTTTTCAGACTCATTAATTATGAAGCCAAAAAGAATTTCTTGGTTTTCGATTTCACAATCGTCTTCTCTCTTCAGCGGTATCCGTATGGCATCCCCATCCCATTAAACTTCATTTTGCGACATTACTGTAATCAAGTCCTCCTTCTGCTGCGTTTGTTGGCAGGTGGTTCGCTTGAGCCGGCGCCAGGATATGGACCTCCCACAGTTTGTATTACTGCAACGCAAAATGTCAAAAGTAAATGTAATTGATTATATTCCACACGAAACCGAATCTAATGCATGCAT
This sequence comes from Ophioderma brevispina, assembly GCA_023653785.1. NCBI lineage: Eukaryota > Metazoa > Echinodermata > Ophiuroidea > Amphilepidida > Ophiodermatidae > Ophioderma > Ophioderma brevispina. The sequence continues at coordinate 18,361 of JAMKCH010004212.1, forward strand.
TCTATATTTTAAAGCTTTTTAACAACCTAAAAAAAATAACAAATAACATTGTAAATTTTAGAAAGACAAATAAGCCTGAAAGCACAAATATCCAAATTACTGACTTTCCACTGGGAAATTTGTTCTAAATATAACATGATTATGGTTTCATTAGATATCTAAGTGCCCATCTTTCAATTCATACAAAAGCACCGACAATACCTTCTGTTTATCCTAAACCGGTGGATTTCTCTTGAACGTCGTAAACCAGATGCGAGGCGCTCAAAAATATATAGTGCATAAGATGTCATTATCATAACTTTTCCGGGACAACCATTGTTTACTTTCACATCGCGTATTTGGAAAGCCTCTAGCATAGTTTGATGCGCGTGAGTATTTGTGTTCGTTGCAATTCAAGTGAAAACAACAGTTCTACGATGCGACATGCATGCATATGCTGTCACTCTGGCTCAAATAACTCCTTTCTAAAGCACTATTGACAGAGGTCTAGCAAAGTCTTTGTATATTTGGAATGTAGGAATCTTTGGATGTATTTTTACCCCATCAATTGGTTTTCGCAACTATTATTGCGGAAAAATCGGCCGATCAAACACTAGAACATTGTGGAAATGCAACCTTGAGAACACGCGTATGACGCACAGATTTTTTATGTGCGTGTGCTTGGCGCATAAGATTAGTGGGACTTGGGCAAATTTACCAGATAATACCCCCCCCCCCCCCACCTTCGGAAGGGACGTTTGCTGGTCAGGCCCTGGTACAGGAGCCATGAGTAGGGTAATTACCCCTTGCTGTCCTAATTTGTAATTTGATGCAAGATGTAATTTTAACGTATTCTAAAAATGTTTGTTTACTTAACCCGCACATATTAACTTCCTTCCTTATAATACTATTAAAGCTGACTCGGATATTTTCAGAGAATGGCCACCTCGATTTTCACACAAACCTCAATTTTCACATAAATCTCTGCACTAACGATAGAAAATCCCAACTTTGTTATAAATTCCGATCCGATTTTTTATACACAGGATCCTATGCACTGATATAAGTTTACTGCACCAAATCCGTTTTATCTCAAAACTTGAAATTTAGCTTTTTTGTTCCTGTAACTCGCTTATTTCTGTTGATTAATTTTCACATAACGGAAAAAGGTGTTGGAAACTCTGTCGGCTTCTTACCGCTGAAAATCAGTAATTTGGAGGTGACCAATTAAGACCATTTACCAAGATTTATTGTGCATGTGGTAGTAGCCCAAGACTCTCCAGGGACGGACACTTGCTAGTGTCAATTAAATGACCTTCAACTTTCCATCAATGAAAAAATAACTGAATGATATCACCCCCTACAAGGCCAGAAAACTACTACGTAATATTTTAAAGTGGTGGAAGGTCATCTGTAACAAGCACTCCAATTTTCAACACACACAAATATGGTACTTGTCAATACACTATAGTCCTTAACAGAAATCACCTTTGGAGGTCATTTAGATTATAATGTTTTGTTAGGAAGCTGTCAAAACAGCTGGCTTTTTTTTCACAACAACTTTTCCCCAATATGAATTAGTCAAACCAAAAGTAATATTTTGAAATATCGGAGTCAGCCGTTAATTTTGGAATTGGTTTTTAATTTTTATGTTTTTGTATTGCAAAAAATGAAAACATAATTTCGTACATGGATCTCTCCGCTTCCGCTTATCCTGGCTCGCCCACCAAATATACGTAGCCCCCTCTTCGTTCACAATCATCCTGAGGTGTTCCATCCGCAGTAAGAACGCATTTACTTTCCACCTGAAAAAATCAAAATCAAAGCACAAGAGTGAAAGTTTCTGCACCCGATTCTAGAAAATATAGCAACTATTTTTTATTAAATAACATTGTTATCTAAATACTAATTAATAGAATCATTTTGTCAAGTCTAATTAAAATATTAACTGTTGGTCGGTGTTGATGTACCCGCATCATGACCAAGTTTTGGTAAAAAAACATCCCTATGGTGAAAGTGGTTTTCAGAAGCGGGAGTCCACTTGGACCCCCTCCCCCTCCCCCATACATCGAGCAAACTGAAGATGAGGCATTTTCAAGCTGGACCTGAACAGGTGCAAGTAATACCATCATGACCAGGGACCAGACATGCCTGAGGCTGTGGCAGTGCAGTTGTAAGTGTCGTGTATGGCACGCTCCACGTATCAAATCATGGCTAGTTTCATGCGCTGTATATCGGATCTTTACCCCCTATATGTCGAGTTTACAGCGCAGCCTATCCAGTTTGAACTATATGTGCCGAGTTTCATAAATCATGTCCAAATAAATCAGTCCAGAATAAACCGCATGCCGAGTTTAAAAAAACTGGACATTGATTTTTTTCTCTCCTCAACATTATCAAACTCGACATGATTTTGTTTCTCACATTATCAAACTCGTACATTGAATTTTTTTTCACATTGATCAAAACTGACATGATTTTTATTTCTCACATAGCAACTCGCATGATTTTTTTCTCAACAATAAGCAAACTCGACATGATTTTTTTCTCAACATGAGCAAACTCGACATGATTTTTTTTTACACTACACCAACAATCAATGTCGAGTTTTTCCGTCGTTTAGAAAAAATCATGTCGAGATTTTGGAAACGGACATGATTTATGTCAAACTCACCATATAGAGAGCAAAACTCGATGTAGAGGGGGCAAACTGGCAATATAGCGCTGTAAACTCGACTATAACGCTGCACACTGACATATGGTGAGGAAAACTCGATTACACAGCGCGTGAAACTCGAAATGTGCGGGAAAACTCGCCATATTTGATACTTGGAGCGTGCCAATAGTCGTGTGTTGACTGCGGCTGACTCCCCGTAGTCGTAGACGTCGTATTTTTGGGATCTGTATCGACATCGCGCGCGTATATGTAATAATCATGACAGCTGAGGTGGTTTGGAGCAGCTGCCATAACTGATGGCAGAAGATCCCCGTATAAATCCATGGATTTTATAATTCCTGTTGCAAGATTAATGTCACGCCAGAAGCAGTGTGCAGCGCTACAATACGAACCCTGACTGCGATTGACCCATAACACATACCTCAATAAACCCGGGTAAAAAACTCTAGTTACTAGTTTTCCTAGTCTGCTTACCAGCCACAATTCTTTAAAAGTCCGCTGGATTAGACAAATGCTCGTACATGAAGTAGTATAAAGCCCTATGAGCCCCTATGCTATGCACACAAATTTAGTGGTTGATGTATGCAAGCAGATAAAATCATTAACTTATGATTTTGCAGCGACTGGAAAATACTAAGCTTGTGACCTCTCTAGTTAATGGCGTCTTGCAGTGCCCGCCATTGAAATAAAGGATGCCCACTGCCCATCTGCTGGTGTAAAGCTGCATAAGCTGCATAAGTGCATAAGCTGCCATAAGGGAACAAAGCTGCATAATCTGCATAAGCTTCATAAGTGCATAATCTGCATAAGTGCATAAGGCTGCATAAGTGCCTAATTACATTTGCAGGGCATAAGCTGCATAATTGCATAAGCTGCATATCTGCATAAGTGCATAAGCGTATAAGCTGCATAAGTGCATAATTGCATAAGTGCTATGCTCATAAGCGGCATAAGTGCAGCGGCATTAAGTGATAATCTGCAAAGTTGCATAAGCTGCATAAGTGCATTTAAGCGCATGACTGCATAAATGAAAACAATGATTTTTTCATTCAAAGTGGACACTTTAGGTGGTTACCGGCGCCTTCTTTTCTTTTGTTTCAACATATGAGGACATTAGCTTAGCATTGCCTGGACCCGAATTGCAGCTACTTCGGTTCAATGGTCAAACCAATGACAGTTAAACTTTTTGGATGGTTCCGGGTGGTTTCTAAAATGGTTCCCGTCTCCGAATCGGCTATTTCGTTCAAAAAAGCTCAAAATACTTAAATTTTTAAACAGAAATTGCACTGTCGGGTGGTTCCCGTATGGTTTTTCTTTGCGTTTCATCGTTGATGAGCATTGACTTCGATCCCGATTCAGCTACTTAATTTAGTTAAAAATTGTACCAAAATAAATTTTTTTAACCATTTCGCCCCGGCATTATTTTTAGGATTTCATTTTTGAACTGTCACCTAAAGACATGTCTAGATCTCTCTGCATAGGAATTCACATGCACTCTCCATGTCAAAACGCCTTGACTGAAGTTGTAAAGGGCATTATAAACTTCAAAATGATACCAAACTTCATCTTTTGGATTGTTCCATATTTGAGATACCAAAATAGTATCTGAATGTATTTTCAATTATTTATTTATTTGCAAGAAACGCTCAGGCGTTCTCTCGGTGTGAAAGGCTTAAACAAAAGTGAACAATTTGGATTATTTTTGTTGTTGTTGTTGTTTGTTTGGTTGATTAGCATTGGCTGAACCGAAATTCTACTATTTTGGTTCAAAATGGTAAAACCAAATGATTTTTACGCAAAAGTATCAGAATATTAAGTAAATAAAAAGAAATGTTGAAACAATTGGAACCGACACTTTCAAAATAAGGATGAAATGGAGTGTGGAAGTTGATTGTTTCATAAAATAAAATATACATAAAAGGGAAATCATTTTTTTTTTTAATATGGTTGTTTTTTTGTGTTAAATGTTTGTGTTAACTGTTATGTTTTTTTGTTTATATAATTATTTTATCAGTGATTTTAGTGGATTTTTTTACTATAAATGAATTTATATAAAAAATTGACCCTGTGTATTCTGTTTAGCCTACCATTTGCAGCAATGTATACCTTATATGGTGCACCGAGAGATTCAAGTCATCTATAAGTATTTTCTGTGTTTATTGAGGATTGTCATATATTAGACACTCAATAGATTCCCTACTTTTTTATTTGGCTGCAGAAATAACATAAATGAAACAAAGGTGATTTTTATAGGTTTATTTCAATAGAAAAACATAGTTGAAATACGTATTTGGGCTCCTAGAGAAAATTAGAAATTTCACATTTTTTGTACCAAGAAACAGTTCTCAGCTTAATCCTTTCAGCTGGAAAGCTTTAGACAGTGCCAAATCCAAATTTTTCACCTTTTTAGGGAACCTGTTATTTGACTCTCTTGTTGCACCTTTAAGAATCGCGTTTCAGGGATGGTTACAAATGTGTATTTACGCAGGAAGACGATTAACTCTTAACAAAAGTCCCGAAAGGGGTGGGGTTCCACTCCTGTGATTTTTCGTTACTAAACACCCGATTCCTTATTTTTTGTTACCACAGAATATCTTAGAGTTTCTTCTTTACAATGTATCAAAATAAGTACCAACTCCACATTATGACGTCCGTGACGCCATAGTTTAAGGAAAGTATGAAAAACTGAATTTAGGGTGGAAAATTGATATTTTGCAATTTACTGCCTCAAACACATTGCACTAGAATGTTCTTATATATAAACTAGTCATTCCCATCAATAGAGAGCCAAAAAACGCGTGACAATCGGATTTTGTAGACTTTTGGTGAAAAAACTGAATTTTTCCTCCTATTCTACACTGTACTCTGGAAATTCAAATTTTGCTGACATGTGAACTATATAACGCCTTTTGACGCAATTCGAGGCATGTTTTTTACTCATTTTGGTATCAATGGAACGTGTTGTGTCTTCTGTCGTACTAGACCTGTTGGGCCTTCTCTCTCGACCCCATTAATCACTTGGATCACCCTGTATCCTACCTATACCCCGTTGAACCTTTGTTTTCGCATTAAAAGTAGGAGTGGGCTATAAATGGGTTATTTTTTTTTTTTTTTGCATTAGGGCTGTTTTTTTTTGTTTTCTATTACCCTACCTCCAAAGTGAAATGACAACATTTTTTGCCCCGGGTCTGTAAAAAAATGTCCTTTTAGGTGGGGGATAGGATATGCCAACTTAGCAGCAACGGGGAATTCAAATCGGCATCCAACATCCGGCGTAAAGAGGTGCTAGTCTTTATCAAAGACTTAAAGGTACACGGTAGGAGGGCCGCCTCTTACACCAATCGGACAAGACCTTTTATTAGCTATAGCTGGTCATGAATATTTAGAGGAGACCTAAGGAGATTTCCAGAGAGAAACGCCCTCATTTTTCAACCCAGGTTTTTTTGCCTATTTGGAATGCTACCACTGTATTAGATCACACAATGAAGTGAATAAGCCGAAATACGTCCGTCTTATGTAATGAGATGATCCCGTGATATGATGATTTAGTACTTTTTGTCGTGCACGACAGAAACTTAAAGCATGGTTCCTATTGGATGAACTTAGGATACCTGGCCAGATGAAAACAAGGCTTGCGGTTTTCTTTCGTTGCTTGTTTTGTCCCCAATAAACATTCGAGACTTTCTCGTAGGTGGTCTACAACCGATCAAAGCGCATTTGAGAGAAATTTGTATCCTAAAAAAAATCTCCTCCTGTCCCCGTTAATCTAAAATGACCCCTTGGCAATTGCACACGTTTTGGCAGTCAAAGGTCAATCCACTAACCTCGAAGGATTTTGACGTCAATAATGTCCCCGCCGAACGAGTCGGTAACGAGGGACTATGAAATTAAGCAGCGTCCGTTCGTTCGTGATAAAAATGTAACCCCCGTTGTATCGATTTATATAATTTTGGTTTGCATGAGTTTCTCGACCTGATTAGATTTTGGCCGTAAATATGCTAATTAAAGTATCTAATTTACAAATTTATGAAAATGTTCCTGCTAGCCCTGTGTACAAGTTTTCTGGAGTTCCGTAAGGCGGTATTATGATGAACTTGGTGGAAGGAAGCGGGCGAAAGAGTTTCGCGACCCGATTAAATTTGGGGCGTATTTCGGGGCAATTCGAGCATGCAAATGAGCTTAATTATATGCAACAAAACAGCGTATGGCCTATATTTTTGAAGGTACTTGGATACTTAAAATTTCTTCACTGCATTAAAGCCGATCATGTGCACATCTTGTTTTGAAAGTATGTGATTATATGCGGCTGTATGATCTGCAAATGAGCTAATTAATATGCATAATTGCTGTATATCTCAAACGGTATGGCAGATAGGCAAAATTCCTCGCTACAGAGATACGAGTACATAGGTGAGAGGGTTTGGTGATGCGGGGGTGGGGTGGTGCGGAGTGTTGAGGAGGGTTTGGGTATTGCGGTTGGTTTGGTTAGGGGGGTGTTGTTTCAGGTGTTGAGGAGGGGGTGGGGTGGGTGGGTGGTAATGTTGCGGGTGTCGTGTGGAGGGGGTGATGTGTTTGCGGGGTGTTGTGGAGGGGGAGTAGGGGCTTGCGGGTGTTGGTGAGGGGAGTGCGTTTTGCATGGTGTGGGGAAAGGGAGATGCCTGTTTATGGGGTATTGGTTTGGGAGTGGGGGTTGGGGTTTTGAGGGTTGTTCAGGAGGGGTGGAGTGTTTGCGGGAGTGGGGGGTTGCAGAGTGTGGGGAGGGGTGGGGTGTTGGGGATAGGGTGTTGCGTGGGGGGTGGGTGATGCGGGGTGGTTGAGGAGGGGGGGGTTGAGGAGGGATGGGGTTGCTGTGTGTTGGGGGGGAGTGGTTGTGTTGGCGGGGTGAATAGGGGGTGGGGGGTTGTTGTAGTGAAGTTATCGCAGTTAGTGATACCGCAACATTTGGCGGGACATTTTACGCACTGCGTAAATATGAGTTCGCCTCGTTTTTGATATTAATGATAACTACGACCTTTGAACGAAGGTTTAAAGGTGCATTTCGTGAGCCTCGATAGTTACTTTGTGTAGGATTTACTAGATAGACTCAAGAAAAGCTCTTACAAAATTTCAGTGGATTCTGAAGTTGCGTGTTGATGTTATGAGCAAATAGTTGTAAAGCGCTGCCCCATAGGCCATCTTGTTGTAATTTCGTTTACGGACCCGAAATACAAAATACGATTTCTTCCGAAGTAAATCGAAATTTGTACGTAGTAGGAAACATAGGCGAACTATATTGACCAACGGTTCAGAGATATAAAAATCTCAATTCTTCGAGTAAATAGGGGGGGGGGGGGACGAGGGTGTGTGATCACGAAATGCCCCTTTAAGTGAATTTTTGCTAATGTCACGGTGGACGATGCAAATTACCGTTTGGAAATCCCAACGCCCAAATCGTGTCCCCCCCCCCCGTCAAAATTTAATGAGTGTGCGCTTTTGAGAAATTTTTCGCTGCACTTTCTTAGGTTTTTTAGTTAGCTTTAGTTGGTGGTAGGCCAACAAAGATAACAAATTGACCTGCTCAAGAAATTTGAGCATTTACCTCATGTGGTATGCCTCTTGGGATTATCAATTAAAAGTTGAAAAATAATGAGCACGGTAGACAAACTAAAGGCAAATAAAGTACTCAATTCTAGAGCTGGTCAAAGTGACATCTTCATGGCTGTAAACTGTTTAACAAGAATTGGAATATGAGAAAGCATTTAGCGAAAAATCTTGAAAAGCGCCACTAGTGCGAAACTTTTGACTAAATATCAATTTTTAAAGGGAAAACCGCAATGTCCAATTTTCACGCACTTCAAAATCAACTATCTTGAGCTCCTTTACATAGACATTCAAACGCATTGCCAAAGTACCTGGCAAGAGTAACTTAGGCTTTTCCTGCTGAATTCCACTCCCACCCACAAAATCAAGGAATGGCAAGAGGGCGCTGCACTTTTCCCGGGCCTGAGGCAAAAACAAGACGAAGTCCTTAAAAAGACAATCTTCGCATTTTATGACACCAATTGTAAATGAAACAAAACAAATTGAGTTTTGTATCCTTATTGTAAGATTAACTATGCAAGGCATCAATCATAATGATCAACCTTTATGTGAAACAAAAGGACATTCAGTTTCATGTTAATTTTTCTGATACTATGCTGGTATTATTTTGAAGTAGGAAAATCACATGCATGGAACACCAAGCTTCAGTTTCCCATACTTCCATTTTAAAGGGAACTTCGTATTTAGTGAAAAGGCAAATCATGTTTGTAGAATACGTCATTACATTGCTTGTGTACAAAAGTGTGCCGGTGTACACACATGACAATATTAGTCTGCTTAAGAAATAGTTCCATGACTATCAGTGTGAAAAATATATCATACAACAATTGTATTCTGTACCACAATTGTATATTTATAACATTGGAAGTCTTATTTTGGATATAAATTGGCGATAGAAGTCATTCTACAGCAGAATTTGTCCAGCAAAATTTTGCAATCTGAACCAACCAATCAGAAAAAACTGTTACATAGCTATTATTAGTTTAGGACTAGTCTCATTTAGTGCAGCAGGGAATGTCACTATCAATAGTGGTGCAAACGTTAGGGATGTATATCACGGACCATGCCCTATGCATGGAAAGATGAGACTCTTGAAGTCAATAGGCAGTAGTATCAGTTACAGCTGAGAAGTGTAAACCAATGGATGGGCTGTATACACACAAGAAAGAACTGAGTAACACTGCATGAGGGTTTGGGTCAATTCAGGATTAATCTTATGCCTGGGCAGAACCAGAAGAAAACACGTCATTTCATTTTGAGATAGGTATAACGCTTAATGAAAATTTGTAAAATCGTAATTGGCCCTCGCCAGTATAGTGCCCGAAGGAGCGGAAAATGTCAATTACATTGGGATAATGTAGCACCAAAAACAGGTGTTACTAGCAAGCGGGAAAACCCCGACCGGTGAGGGTGGTGGGTTAACCACCCACTTCGGTAGAGTGTTAATATTGTCTAGACAACGAAGTTAAAATGGGGAACCTGGATAGTTTTTTTATAGTCAGATACTGAAATGAGTACACATTACAGATAGTTTCATTGTTTTTTTAATTCTTTTCATTCATACTGCAAGTACAATGTCATCGCTCATTTTCACAGTACGACCCTATTATTGAAATCTTTCATCTCAGCTAAGAGTTATTTGCTATTTTAAAGGGGCATTTCGTGATCCACAATCCTCGTCCCCCCGCTGCCGTCAAACGGTTGAGATTTCATGTCCTCTGAACGTTAGCATTATATTCTGTGTGCCCAAATCTTACGTGCAATTCCTGTCGTGTCTGTAAGAAATTCACCATTTTGTATTTTTCTTAATCCGTAACCGGACAGACATTATAGGCACATGGCCTATGGGACTGTGGGAAACGCGCATTTGCTCATGAACACAAACCCAAACCTGCAAAGTCGGGATCATCAGCTTAAAAGTTGTGAATAGCTTTCCTCAAGGATATCTAGTGAACAATGAATAAAAGCAGAAGGTGCTGGAATCCGAATGCCACCTTTCACTATAAAGTGTATCTTTTCAATATTTTGTTGCATTTTTTTCTTAATATTACTTATTACGCAAAGACCAACCGAATGCATTGAAAACAAAGTCGTTTGTTCGCCAATCGGGGGCCTGATCACCGCTTCTTCAAGCAGTGTAATTCATTTAACACTGAGTGACCAGGGCTTTTCACATCCCGTTTTTTTGCAACTAAATTTATCCATCATGTAAAAGGTCATAAGAAACCACCAGAACTGATCAGCAATAAAAAATTGAATTTATTATTTCGGCTGCAAATTAGGGGGTCCAAACATTGTTTTCAAAACACACAAACGGCGAAAATTGGGCAAGACGGAAAATTACAATGAGCCTCGAACTTACATAAAAATTTTTGAAAACTTATTTTATGTTGACATCTACTCTAGAAGAACCAAATTACATATATTTTTTAACACAAACTTTAATACATGGCCTGTATTTTTAACGGGTGTTACAAATTCACGGCATTTCCCCATAGTTTGTACAGAACGGTTTAAGCAACGTCCACAATGAACTTGTTTCAGACATAAAGGGTGTATCGCAAAAATAAATGTCTATGGTTCGTCATTTTTAAAATATTCCTCAGACGATTTCCTTTAGTGGACCGGGGGTCCATGGGACCCTCACTCATCAACAGCTTTTTTAGGTCTCTCATTCAAAATGGATTTAAATATGCCCGTAAATTCGGCGCACAACTTTACGGATGGGGTTTGTTTTGGTGAAGGCCATTCTCTGAAACTGTATACTGAAATCGGGTCACCCCTTACGCAGGTGGTCTGTGGAAAGGGGTTATATAAATTTTGTGTGCTCATTACAGTTTAAAAACCACCCAATCAACCTAAGTTTTGATAGGCGATTTAATAACACTACTCATGGATAAATTCCATCAAGAAGATGTACCTTCCTCTGATTCCATGTACACCTTAAAGGGATATTTGTGTTTTGTTTTTTATGGTGTCTATCACAAATTTAAGGGTGCGTTTTTATTAAGTTGGCTATCACAGCTATGGTAACTATTTAATGGGCCTTTATACTTGAGAATTTAAAGCACATGTTGTTTGATTATAATTAATCTAAAATATGCTTCCCAAGGGCATTATATTTTTTGTTGATTGATAGTTTTTAAAAGTAATTAGCTTTGATTACGATTTTGATAAGAGCAAATGTACGCAGATTAACTGTTTATTCACAAAGTGGATGTATACACGTTTTTAGGTTATGGCTTTGAGATCAGCAATTTCGTATGCATTTACTTCGCAAGTAAATGTAACATTTCACTTTTGCGTTTCAATTTGACAAACTTCACAATTGAAGAAACAACCCAGTTGTGAATTTTATGTAGTGAAGACCCAGCACAGCACCAATGTAAGGTTGTGATATGCCCACACTTAGGACCACAAGCAAAGCTCAATATATGGAAAATCAATAGATACCTCTTCCCGATACCATCTAAGGCCTGCAGAACCATTGAGGTTCATTGACGTGTTTCACCCGATTTTCCTGAAAAGAGGTCCTATTGGTACTTTGCCATCTGGGTTTCCTTCTTCTCCTCCGAACAGACCGTGATGAAAATCACTACAGGTATATGGGGGGGCAACTTAATGCAGATGGTTCACTTTACATGATCGAATGTGAGCAATTTATTTGTGGTCTAAGGAAATCATGAAATTAACATTGCTCAAAACTCGGTCCTATACTTTCATTCTTGGATACAATTCTGTGCTTGTTGTTTCTCCTTAATCATAGTTAAAACACGCATGCAAATTAGTAGTAATCACTGCATGCAAATTAGTAGTATAAAATAGAACTCTTGTCAAACAAAAATAATTATACAACAGTTAATTTAAAATGAAAAAACAAGCCAAAAAAATAAATTGCAAAGGAAATCTCTATAGACTGCTGTTTACATTCGACAATACACTTACCAAGAACCTTAAACCATTTGAAAACGCATGAAATTGCATACAATTGCCCTTTGGTATGTTTTAACCATACTGTAATAAAGAATGTCAAAGATGCCTCTTTACAGGTGTTATAACAGTCAACGTTTCCCTTTTTCTGGCTCTATTAAACACAGGTGGGCCTTTTTGATGTCATATGCAATAATTGTTGAAAAAACTTAAAAACCCAAAATTTAAAAAAAAAATTACGATAAAAATACAAAATTAACAATCTTCCAGTTTGATCGACTGCCTAAAAATTAGGCACAGTCAGAAATCAAATGGACAATCTCACTTTTTGATAACGATTTGGGGGACTATTTTGAGATCATGAATTCCTCTTTAATATGTGGATTTAACTGCCTTTAATAGCGCTACACACTCAGTCAACTGCCAGGAAATTGTTAACATGCTTATTCATTATTAGTATCATCACTTTAAGTCAACAAAATGTTTTCACATACCAGTGTCTCTGTAAAATTGAAAGTTCTGTATAATTTGTCGCCGTTGAAAAGCTCATCAAAACACTATCCTCATCTGAAAGGATTTTGAGATTTCTAATTTATTTTTGAGCAAATCCAAACTTCTGCTTATGTTTTAAATTCAAATATAAGCAATCAATCAATCTTTTTGCAGCCAAATACAAGAAAAGCTATTGATTATTCAATATGACGCAATATATGGATTCTTGAAATCCTCGTCCAACCTTTTACACTTTGCTGTTCGGCAGGTTAGCTGCTTACCATTCCTCAACATCCAATCTGCAATCAGAAATCAAAGGTTAACCGGTACCTGTGTCCATTTAAGAAAAATAAAATTTCCCATTTTTCATTGTGATTTTGAAATCAATTTTCAATTGCATATGTAAAAATCATATGCCTTATTCAGACCATCTGTATTTAACACTAGATTTTTCACATCTGGTTTACAAAACAAACAAAAAATAAACATTTATATTTCATGTTCGAATGCAGGTAATTCTTAAGAGCATATTAATGCCAGCCACTAAGTAATACTCTCCACAATCTTCCCAACTTAACCTTGGGTCACCAATTGCTCACCTGGTCTTTTTAAAATCCAAAATCTTTTCCACAACAAATTTCTGAATATCACGTTCTGTTGATATTCGTTATCTTCATGTGTTTTTTGTGTGTGTTTTTTAGGTGGGGGTTTTAATGATTTTTTTGTTGGTGGGGGTGAAGCAGTTTAATTAATTGTGGCCTTATAGACCTGATAAAAATGGGTTTGAAAATGCTGAAATTTACAAAAGACTGCTTAACTAAATTAAAAATAAAACAAGGAAAATATTGTAACTTAATAGTCGGGTCATGTTTTTTCTTTCTTTCTTTCGGGCCTGCTACTGGTGTCCCTGGTAACCAGTACCACCTGTTTCAAATGCTGTGTTGTTGGTGGCTAAATGTCAACCCCCAATCAGTTTCTAAGGAAATCTGATGAGGAGGTAGCTGGCTACCAACAAGGGCATCCAGCTCTGGAAGCCAATGGTTGCCAGCCACACATATGCCTTGCATGGTGGACTGTTGCCCTAAGCTAGGCTCATCACCGCCGAGAAACTGGATTGGCGGCTGAAGGGCAACCTGGACATTATCTTGTGCTTCAATAAATCCTCACACACACAGCAGTATTGCTTTGAGTGTTAGGTGATTCTGCATGACGACTATACAGAGACATTTTTTTTTTTGTTAGCTATGAACCATCATGTTGCCATTTAAATGGCTGGCTAGCAGTTCCTGATCCAAGGTCTTGAGAATTTGCTCAATTTTGGTCCATCCTGCTATTACAATTTGTGTTTATTTCTAGCATCAGGAAGGATTCCAATGAAAACTACTTTTTTATAACCGTGCACACTGCTTAACCAAGGGCCAACACTGTCACCAGAGTTGGTTGGAATTCTAAGATTCACCATCCTGAGGACAGGATGGGTTCTAACAAATCACAGATTTATAATATAAATTTTTTTTTCACCAAAGTGGCATGGTATTTGTGCAACCGTCTAAATGACCTTCAGTGTTAGTTTGTGGGAGAAAGTGCCAGTCATTGCTGACTGGCACTGACTACCAAGTTCAACTCTAATACCATATCGCAACACAGAAGGCCAATAGAATTGTATAGGACTCAAATTTTCCAATGGCTCCACTGGATTGAAAAGATAGCCTCATATTGTTTATCCACGATTATGGTGGTCACAAATTATCATTTCCATTGCCCCGTTTACTGGTTAGCATCTTGCAACTTCCTAATTACACTTTTGGAGGTAGACTAATTATAGCTTTTGTAATCCATTGATTTCATCTCTTTCGATCCATGGGAGTATTTTGATCCAGAATAGAGGTTGACATTTGAGCTTTATTACACAGAACTATGAAATAGATATCGCAACAATTCACTAATTACTTTGGGAATTCTAATCTACTACCAAGGGCTCAGTTCATCAGTCCCTGGATGGGCACATGTTAATAAAGTCAAATGCAAAGGATGTGGTCCCTGTTTACATTTTATACTGTGAAATAAATTTATGAATAAAAAACGAGAGAAATTGACTTTTTGAAGCACTCCCGGCGAATTGGGGGATTATTGGGCGCTGTTATGATGAACAATCACTGGTTTATCATTCTCACCCCAGGGGCAAACCACCATTGGACGATTGCGTCAAATTATCTGCCATCCAATGGCATCTGCCCTATGTTCTGCCATCTCATACGTCATCGAACTTAGCAGAAACATGGCAGAATTGGTTGCTGTGTGTCCACTGCATTATGGGGCCCTTGTTATGTCCCTTACCTGTCGCAGCTTGCTCCAAACTGAGTGTGCTGAATGAACGTGAAAAATTGATTACGGGAATCGGCAGACTGAGGCCTGCCCAGATCCGTGTTAAAACTGGTACCACCCGTGACGTTATTCGCTGAAACCGTGTTGCCAACTGTTTAAAAATTGCTCATTGTGGAGCTACTTGAGTGGTGTTATATTTTTGATCTCCTCTCTCAACAGTACAAACAAAATTTTATTTAACCAAATGCATTTAAATGAAATCACTATACATTTTCCTTCAATTGATACCAATATAGTGCCCATTTTGGACTTTCCCCTAACAACACGTGACCATGTAATGTTTCTTGGTATCATAAATCACTAAAATAAATGATCTCCTTTGCTCTCATTTTAATCCTTGTGATGAGGCAAACATATTTACATGTTTCTTGACTTCATTGTGCATTTCAACACCATGACATGTACCCCACTAACCCCAAAAAAATTGCAACAAAGTTTCTTGCATTTTCTGGTAGTATAAAGGTCATTTAATATATATCAAAAGTTGCACAAAATCGAAGAAGTCCATAAGTGTTCAAACTATGACTTAAACAAATGGCCCGCCAGCCGCCGCCATTTTGAAAACATAAATCCTCAGTCTCTGGCAATAAATGAGCTAAAAAGGACAACAAGAATTCATTCCTCCCCTACTATTCTGGCTAACAATCCAATACAATTGGTTTTATGAAGTTATGATATCACCTTAACCTCAAAATTCAATATGGCTGTGCCATCCGCATGTTGAAAAGTACAAATATTGTATCTTTGTGCCGATAGCCAAAAGGACAAACAAGATTCATTCCTACTAAATTTCTCGCGATAACACTCCATTAATTAAAATGTGTTTTATTATGTTGATATATCATTTTGGCCTCCTTATATCCAATATGTGCTGGCCATTCTGCTGCCATGTTTGGAAAGTAATGAATATCCTATCATCGCTGATACAAGATGGGCAAAAAATGGGAAAATAAGATGTTATTTTGATCAACTGCGGTTAAGAAATCTGTTTTAAAAGTGATTTTTATGAGCTATTTGTCAAAAGTGTAATGTTTCTCCTAGAGTGTGAGTTTTGCAGTTTTGGTTGACATGTCTTTCAGGTTTTTATAACACCGAAGACGCAGTAAGAGCAAACTACACTCTTCCTCCTCCTCCACTGTTCTATTAGGGAGGCTCCTGAAACTACTATGGCCAACCTGTATTCCTAAAACCAAGAGTATAGACCCCTCGTCTCCGGCTGATCAGTACGATCTCATCTCATGACGCTTGCATTGAGAACCCCAAGATCTTAACATGGTCAGCCATCAGAGATCATTTATTTCTTTCAACTGTCCCCATCTGGATGCCGTCCCTGAGCACATTCCTGCTAACTAAATCATTGGGCCGGCTTAAAAAAGGGGGTTAATCGCTATCTTGGCACCAACCCATCAGTGATTTCTACCAGATGTTAGTTTCTGTTGTTAATGCCCTGGTATGGCTTTACATTAAAAAGACTCCAATTGCTGACCATTGAACAGGGACATCTTTGCATTGCAAAACCTTCACTTTCTTTGATTCAGGATCCATATTGGGAGTACAAAAATACTCAGGAACAAGCTCCTAACACAGGGTCACCATGAATTTCTTTCAAGAAAACAGACTTCTTGCCAACCACAAATAATTATGCAGGTAGTATTGCAATTGATTTGCAACCTGAAATGCATCCAAGGGCAAACAGCAGATTAGAGCAAATGTTATCATGAATAAGCACTTCAGAAGCTTTGTATCATACACATGTTTCTTCTTGTCTCTGCCAGACCGAAAGTAAAGATCATTACAGCTCTCTTCTGCATAATGGAGAAAAGTAATCAATAGATCTGTGTCTTCTCCAATAGGATTCTGGCTTAAATTATGCCGTGGGGACTGCCTTTTTTGCTATATCAACCACTGCATCTCCTTCTGAAAAGATTACGTGGCAATCTCTCTGTTGCCATTCGGTCACCAATTATATAGTTTAATCAGAGCCTACTATCCAGATTGTTTGAGAGAATGTCATCTTTTTACCTAACATTTTTGTTGCATTTGCTGTCTACCTAGTTTTTGTGATCCTAGTATTGCGATGTCCATGTGTGTTGCCTTTTGTGTTTAGTTCACCAGTGTATCCATTGAAGACAGGAGATGCTTTGATAGTGGCCAACTCTGAAAGATTCATATCATCAATAACCTTCACACATGGAAAGAGACAAGAATGACTTGTCAAAGCTTGCAGCAGAGTTTGAACAGCATTCTTGCTTCACAGGAGAAAAAGGCCTTGAGAAACATTTGCACTGGGATAAATGCTGGTGAGGATGTCAATGTACAAGATCTGTTTCCGTAGGCAAAGAACAGTCAAACAAATGGAAAACAAGCTCACTTTTCTAATATAGATACAAACGGATAGCTAAAGTCAAGGACCCTTGCATCTCTTCGGGCTGTCAGGAATGGATGACCAAGCTCTGGATATTCAAAGATTCTGTTTAGTATCACAAATCTGGAGAACGTCCGTAAATAAGTGTGGTCTGCATGAAAGTTGTCACCATATCCGCATCCGTTTTTTTGGCCAAGCATGTTTTTGTCAAGCCAGGTTAAAGCACAATCTGATGGTCATTTACGAATGTGTGTCCTTCAAAGGCTGCCCCTGCAGTGGCAAAGAATGAGGACTTGTTGTTGATGGAGGTTCTCTTTTTACATCGATTGAAATGGGCAAGAGAGAAAGCACCCTATAGTGCTATTTTGCTGATGATTATGCATCTTACACAGATGACTATTATGGCAAAGCATCGTGTGTCTTCCATGGATTACACTGGTAAACCAAACCACAAAGACAGCACACATGAACATTGCAAAACTAGGATCGATCGGAAATAAGGTAGACATATCAAATGCGACAAATGTTGCTGGAAAAAGGGAAATGCGATGTTGATATAGCAAAAACAGTAGTTTTTGCCATGGAATAATTTTGGTCAAACACCAAATGCGAGAACGACACGATCTGTTGAATTACTTCTCCAATATGCAGAAGAGGGCAGTCGACCTTTACTTTTGTCTGAACGACATAAAGCTCAAATTCATATGTGGTAATCCTGTGTTACAAGCTTGTTCCAGACTCCAGAGTATTTTGTACTAGATCCGAAGCGATAGGAAGATGATTTGAAGGCTTTAACCCACAATGGTGTCTCGTTCAATGTCAGCCAATCAGAATCTTTGAATCATATATGCTACAGGTACCATTCCAAAACAGTGTTCACAACAGCTTGTGGAACATTCCTGCGAAAACATGGACCAAGTTAACCAGTCTCGATCTCAGACGATGATGAACAAACTTGAAGACTATCGTAATAGTGAATAGTGTGATTCTCCTATATTGCAAACAAGTGTTTCGGCCACATTGTGGTGATGATGACGGTGAAAATGTGAAATTGTGCTTCCTTTTCAAAGAATTTCACAATAACACTGTAAAGAAATAAATGTGATACATTTTAAGATGATTAAAAAATCAATATGCCTTCAAATTTGACGAATAGCCCACTAAAAAATCATTTTAATTCTAATGCAGGAATGGAATTAATAGAAAATGACAACATCATTTGTGAATTGTAATCTCGGTTATGATGAATAGGAGGATGATGGTTTAATTGCTTTTTTAATGGCAGGGCAGTGGCAATTTTTCATACACAAAAGGTGCTCTGAAAAACTTTCAAAACCATCTTAAGTATTTATTTTGAATAGTAGATTAGACATATCAAATGCGACAATTTTTGCTGGAAAAAAGTAAAATGAGATGTTGATATGCAAAAAACAGCAGGTGGTCCAGGCATAATTTAGGTCAAAGTTAGGGCAGCAGTTCTCAGATGTGATCACTTTTACAACATGGTGAGTGGCAGCCATATTGGATGTAGAGGTCAAGATGATATCTCAACTTCATAAAACCCATTTTTAAATGGATTTGATAGAATTAGTAGCAGAAAAATGACATCTTGTTTGTCCCTTTTGGGGTCCATCCGGTGCCAGAGATGACAGAATTTGTTATTTTCCAACTGGCGGATGGCGGCCATACTGGATTTCAGAGGTCAAGATGATATCGCGACTTCTTTATAATGATTTAATGGATTTGTTATGCTAGAATTAGTAGGAAAACCTTTTTTTTTATCTTGGTTTTCCTGTTACGCAATTTATTGCCAGAAATATGAGCTTTATGTTTTTCAAATGGCCGGATGGCGGCCCATTTTGTTTTATATCATAGTTGAACACTTTCTGGGACTTCGATGTGCCTGCAACTTTGATATATTGTTAAGCGGACCTTAGTAAACTACCAGAAAATGTAAAAAAAAACTTCTGTTGCATTTTTTGGCGTCAGTGGCCATCTTTACTCTACTATTTTGTTGTTTTTGCATCCTCCGACACCATTTTCCTTTAAAAAATTTTTTTTACACTTTGAACATAAAATGGAGGTTCCCCAATTTATTTTGCGCGCCATGTGTTAACGCTCAATTATTTTTGTCCAAAATTTTATGTAATTGCCTAATATCAGTTGTCTTGACGGAATGAATGGCAATACCCCATTGCATCAGTGGCTTTATCTGAAAGTTATCCCAAAGATGGGTGCGATGAAAACTAGAAACGCCCGCGGCACAAAAAAAAAAAACAATCTTGATCTGTTACAAAGCGAGAAGCGAACACGCGATAGTTTTGGGCCACCTGGTATATACAGTGACGTGAAATAACTATATTATTTGCTTTACTTTCGTGCCCAAACCAATGCTGAACTCCCCCAACCCAATTATCACACACATCAAAGGCTATTGGTCCATTGCAGCTTCTGAGAACTTCTCGGTCTTGTTGTTTACCAACCTCATTTCTAATGCAGAATGACAAAGGACATTGCCAGATTAGGAAAGAAGGACGCCCTCTCAGTAGTTTTCATGAAGAACGGATGTATTTGAAACATTCCACATGCTCATAGTTTACATTTTGCTGATTTTCAAAAATACTGCTGGGGGGGCACTTGTATTCAAAGGTGGATGTGATGCGTGACACGGACTTCCAATGCACCTGTTATGACGTCTAATGGACATCAAAGGCCAGAATACCTTTCAAACACAAATCAAGGAGCCTTGTGCCACAATGATCTGAATTTTATAATAAACAGATTTAAAATGATTTTATTCAGTTTGGTTCAAGAATTTGGTATGTCCAAAACAACATACATAGTAAAATTACACACAATTTATAAGTTTGATACTTATTGTCCACAAGAATGTCCACTAATATCCACAAGAAGCGTTGCAGTTCAACGATGATAATTATGTCCTCACAGCGAAGACTTCAAAATGACAGCATGCAAGTCACACTTATAAATTAGGTACTATACCATGGGAATCTTCTCAGTCCTGAAGATAACTTTTGTCCAGCAGTTTAAGACTACAAGGTTAAATAAGTCCCTCGACGACACTAATATTCCACAGTATATCAGTCCAAGATAATGCACGCGAAAGACTTCAAAATGACAGCATGCAAGTCACACTTATAAATTAGGTACTATACCATGGGAATCTTCTCAGTCCTGAAGATAACTTTTGTCCAGCAGTTTAAGACTACAAGGTTAAATAAGTCCCTCGACGACACTAATATTCCACAGTATATCAGTCCAAGATAAGTTTCACCACGATTCTATCGTCCACCAATTTGGAATCCTATTGTGATTCCCCTGGACTTTTGGCTTCAAAGACGAGAGTGGAATAATTACACCACTGCTCCACGTGGAATTGATGAAAATATAATAAAATCCTTGGCACTATGTACAGGTCTCAATTATTGCAAGATCAAAACTAGTATAGCTTTCTAGCTATTGCGAACTGGGTCATCCATGGCCCAAAAACACCAAGGTGTGGAACCAACCTTCTCAGATTTTGGTTGAAAGTGCAGGTCAAAGGTACACTTTTAGGGGGCTACAGAGGAGGTCTAAAGGAAAAAATTCAAATTCCCATTCCGTTTTGAAGTTATGGGCTCTCAAAGTTTTACACTCGAACTATAAAAATAAATGTGATTCAGTATTTAAAAAACTTTAATAAGGCTATGTATATAATCACTTCCACAGTCCTGGCCACTTGATGCATCAATAAACCAAAGCAAGAGAACATTTCTTTGCATCCCCCTTAAAAATAGGCCCTCAAATATTGATATGGTGCAATTGACAAAATGACCTAAAATGGGACCAAACATAGAGGGCGCTATTTTGATGCGTACACCTAGATATGATAGTTCTAGCATTGAAACAAAATATTACATACAATAAACAATCACTGTGATAGACGTTTTGTTTTTTGTATTTTTTATGTTTTGATCTCAAAGGCATATAACAGTCAGTTGCTAAATTCGCCCTTTTTGGGGGAATTCCATGAATGCTCTAGTTCTCAAACACAGGGCAATCTAAACCACAGCACTAGGGGAATTCTACTTCTCTTGCACAATCTTATCTAAGTAGTAAATAACACCTGGTTTGATACAAAGATAGTCCAAGGGGATTTTCATAATAAACTAAGTGCTTTTCCATGACGAAACCTTTTTTCAAATTAAATCAAAATTGAAAATTATAGTTTTAATCACAAAAATGGAGGCAATATAACACACCCTAAACAAGTATTTCCACCGACTAAAAAGCATACCCTAAAACAATATTTGTGTCTGTGTTTGCTACACTAAGGAAGTAATTTTGTCAGAGTTTGCTAGCTTAAACAAGTACGCAATGCATTGTGTCATTCATGGCCCTTTTTTATTCTTGTTTGCCTTACACTATGTTTTTTCTTTTTGATCTCTGGTTAATTTGGAGTATTACATACCCTAAAACACATATATCACAATTTCAGAGTCAGAGTTATAGTTTAAGAAAACCATACCCTTTTTTCCACATTTTGTGTTTTTGACACACCTAATACTTGTACGCGCGTTCATCGCAAGCCATAAAGGCCCATAACGTATTGCTGCCAACGCGTTGCGAGAAGTAGCAACGCGTTGCGACATTTCGGCCAACGCGTTGCGACGTAGGCCAATCAAATTATGAATTTCCTGACGTAATTTAAAAAAATAGACCCCACAACGCGTTGCTAGCACCCTTCACAACGCGTTGCGAGGGCTCACAAGGCGTTGCAAGCTTCACAACGCGTTGCTAAGGTCCACACGCCATAAAGGTCATAACTATGCCGCAACGCGTTGTAAGTAAGTCACAACGCGTTGCGACATTTCGGCAACGCGTTGCGACATTTCGGCAACGCGTTGCGACATTTCGGCAACGCGTTGCGACATTTCGGCAACGCGTTGCGACGTCGGCCAATCAAAATCATGAATTTCTGACAGGTATTTCAAAAATATAAATATTACAACGCGTTGCGCACCTTCACAACGCGTTGCAAACCTTCACAACGCAGTTGCGGCAATAACGTATGACCCTTATTGCCTTCACAACGCGTTGTGAAGTTTACAAACGGGTTGTGAAGCTCGCAACGCGTTGTGAAGGCTTGCAACGCGTTGTGAAGGCCATAATGGTCTACGTATTGCCGCAACGCGTTGTGGATCTAGTTTTTGAAATACGTCACAGAAATGCATGATTTGATTGGCCGACGCCGCAACGCGTTGCCAAAATGTCGCAACGCGTTGCTACTTCTCCACAACGCGTTGCAAGCTTCACAACGCGTTGCTAAGGTCCACAAGCCATAAGGGTCATAACGTATTGCCGCAAACAGAGGTGTACGGAAGTACACAACGCGTTGCGACATTTCGGCAACGCGTTGCGACATTTCGGCAACGCGTTGCGACGTCGGCCAATCAAAATCATGAATTTCTGTGACGTATTCAAAAAATATAAATATTACAACGCGTTGCGCACCTTCACAACGCGTTGCAAACCTTCACAACGCGTTGCGGCAAACTTTATGACCCTTATTGCCTTCACAACGCGTTGTGAAGGCTTGCAACGCGTTGTGAAGGCTTGCAACGCGTTGTGAAGGCTTGCAACGCGTTGTGAAGGCCATAATGGTCCATAACGGTTTGCCGCAACGCGTTGTGGATCTATTTTGAATACTCACAGAAATCATGATTTTGATTGGCCGACGACGCCCCGCACGCGTTGCCCAAAATGTCGGCAACGCGTGCTACTTTTCTCACAACGCGTTGCAGCAATACGGAATTATGACCCTTATGCTTGTGACCTTCGCACCGCGTTGTGAAGGTCGCCAACGCGTTGTGAAGGCTTTCACGCGTTGGTGATTTCCCCACAACGCGTTGCTAATATTTGCAACGCGTTGGGGTCTAATTTTTGAAATACGCCCAGAATTCGCATTCTATTGGCCGACGCCGCAACGCGTTGCCGAAATGTCGCAACGCGTTGCGGCAATATGTTTTGGCCTTTTCTGGCTTTCGATAACGCGCGTACATCGCTGCTGGAAAAAGAGACCCTTTTTTACGCATCATACGAACGCGTTTTCTTGTTCCCTCATCATATCCCTTTAATACAAGTGGCCCCCGGGATACTGTTTTATATAAGTCCCAAAAAATTGCATTTACCGGATAAATTTTTAATACAGGGCTTCTTCGATAGGTAAATTATACATCTCATATATATATATTATATATATATATATATATATCTATATATATAGATGTATATAATATTATATTATATTATATATATAATATATTATATGAAACCCTCGTCGCAAGAACCACAATGCAGTTTGAAATGATGCGCATCTATATAAATGCAAATAGAACGAATCCTTTTAGGACTTACCAATCGATTACCGGCATTTTGAATACTGGGATGCTGGAAATGTGGACTATATAACCATAATGCCAACAGTGCACACATTTTTTACCAATTTCAACTCAAGGTGTCATGCATGTAGGCCCGGGGGGGGGCACTTTGTATTCAAAGGTGGATATGATGCGTGAACATGGACTTTCAAATGCACCCTAAACCGGTTTTTTTTCATCAATTTTCAACACAACCGACTAAAAAACCAAGCATAAAATACCCCTAAAAAGTATTTTTAAAATCTGTTTATTATCCCTCAACAAGTACCCAGTGCATTCATCGTAAATATACCTTTATTATCAGCTTGCTTTACTTCCCAGTTCCGATTACAATATTTTGGATGATTTTGATCCCTGGCTAATGATATTAACATGAAAATTTCAGTGTTAAAGAAAAACATACCCTTTTTTCCATATTTTGCTGTTTTTGACACCCTAAAACGATTTAGGCGCGTACATCGCCGTTTTGCAGCCAAAGACACCCTTTTTTAAACGCGTTTTCTTGTTCACGCCTCATATCACCTTGGAATAATCCACGTCCCGGTCCCCCCCCCCCCGGATGTAGGCCTCGCATTCTTTATGACACAAGAAAAAATTCTGTGCTTAATAGACGTCTAATTAAAGATCCGATGTCAGAGCGCGGCGATATAATTAACATACATACGTATTCTCTCAATGTATTAAACAGTAACCACTTACTTAACCCCGTCTACCGAAGGGGGGGGGGGCGGGCTTGTGCTAAACCCCCTTTTGGATGCAAGTAATTTAAAATGATGTAATTTCAATGGACATGTTCGCCTTTTCAATCAAAAACAAACAATCCACCGGGTACGGTACATCCCCCCCCCCCTTCGTAAGAGAAGTACCAACATGCTAACAAACACAGGAACATCACAACACCTGGGTTCCTCCTCTTTCCATTGCTACCAAAATGCGTACCCACAGGCCTATCATTACGTCACAATGACGTCAGAAAGTTCGCATGTCAGCATAGACACACACAGTGCAAAATTCAATTTTCGCCAAAAAGGTTTGGAAATCGATTTTCATTCGGTTTTTGACTCTACTTGATGGGAAATGACTAGTTTTTATATATGACAGCATTTTTAGAACTAGAATAAGGTGTTGAGTCGCTAAATTGCGAAATATCAATTTTCCCCCTATCACGCTCCGTTCAGGTATTTTCGGACTTTCCTGAACATATGACGTCCATGGTACGTCATCATGGCGGTTATTCCTTGGGAACTCGCATTTCCGTGTGGATAGCCAATGGAACGAGAAACTCTAAGCTCCCTTTGGTACCAAATTTATAGAATCGGATTTTCAGTAACGAAATCAACAGGGTGGTAACCACCCCCCCCGCCCCCCACCACCACCAACACCACCACCTAGGGGTTTTTTGCAAAAAATGGCTCAGGTAGCCGAGTGTTAAAGTAAACGTTAAAGCCAAAATTCCACCGTCAAAAGAAATATTCAGGTCAATCGATTGATCATTCCAACGAATGAGTGTAATTTCTGTTATTGCCGAAACATGCCACGTCAACAACTACAAATGTGTTAAGGTCTAGATTCTTGCTATCAGCATTGAAAGAAGAACAAATATGCACGGGGCGAGTGGCCATGTATATGGGATGTATAAATTTAAAGGACTGATATTGAATATGATGAAGTTGGAATCCATGATGGATTGAAGTAAAACAGATGTTAATATATCCAGGTCCATAATTAATGAGTACTCTTTACAAACCACAAACAAACTAATGATGGATTTTTTTAAAGAGAAATTCATTTTCTAATAGTATGTCATTTTTCATGGATCTCTTTGATCTACAACGTCATATCGGCAGCTATCGGCATTTTTGTAATCATCGTATAAAGCGAAAAAAAGTGATAAACGTGACGTGACGTATGTGTTCGAAGAAAGCCAACCCACCCCAGGATTTAAAGTTGCAGTAAGCCCTATTCCTTGATAGAGCACGTTAGAATAAGACCGTTGCCAGGCTCACGCTAACTTTAGTAGGAGCCACTGACCACATTGATCACAACACAAATCCTATGGCATTATATTAATTCAGGAAACAGGGTGCATGAGCCCAGGCCCCATTTTTGGGAGCAGTAACCAATGGATACTAACGTGCACTAAATCAACGAATAAGGAGAATTATAATAGATTCACGCTGATGGGGCAGGCGGGAAAAGTTTGGACCTGTCGAATACATGGAATCAGGGCCGTCGCTAGAAATTTTGTCGGAGGGGGGGTGTAAAGTGAAGAAATATTATTACTGCCGTAAGAGTCCTTGGAAGAGTTAGTGAGCGTATGGAATGAAACAATGCAACTAACGGCACACGGTTCGCGCACACTTAAAGCCACTATCAGTCATTTTTTTCAAATTCAAAATGCCTATTTTATCTCGCACTTGTTAGTGTTAGTGTTAGGTCATATCAACACCTTATATACTTTTCTTTGTGAAAAACAGACACTTAGACATTTTAAAGCATTTTTAAGGTCTCGTGCCAAGGCCAACAAAGGTCAAATAATGCCTATCATTCACAAGCCGCGACGGCAGGCGACAAAGCGTTCCGCGATATTTTTTTGTATTAGATGGAACTTCATTTACATATTTTGACACAAAATGGTGACCTAAAAGATGAAGGAAATGACAAAGGTAGTTAATATTGTTTGGTATGAAATCTGCTTTATATAGATAGACCATATTACTAATGGATGACAATAAAATATGTGTTTATTCATTCATAGAAACACACACAAATCACACACACACACAACACTAAGCCGGATTTACCCGCTTGTTATGTAGTAATTGTAAGTGAACTTTGCAGAATAAATATAACTCTATCAGATAAGTGAATATGGGACTTGTAACTTGACAAATCGTGACTTGAAGCTTGCATTTCATCAGAGTTACTATACCGGAAGACCACTGGTGTTGTTTACAAGAGGGTACTACATTCAAAATTTTGCAACGGATTAATTCAGTTAAGTATCAAAAGTTTGAAAAAACCCCCCATTGTTGCCACTATACTGCTGATATGTAGACCAAAGAACGTTGAATAAATCTGCCTTATGTAGACTGCGAATTAAGGTCCTATTATTGTTTTACCCTTGGTTGCCATTGGGTCAAACCTGAAAGCACATACTTTTCAGTTATCATCAGACACACGTTGCATGTGCCTGTATTTTGGACAACAAGGCGGTCACCCCGACTTTTCGCCCACTACTGGCTTTGTGATTTGCTTTCTGACCAGATGTGATGACAGTAAATGAACCTTGACCTCTGATTTGTTCTCTGCTCAGGGTCAGCGGTTATTTTGACCCAATTTTGTTCGGTCGTAGGGCATTTCCTATGGGTCACTCTGAAACCCATGAATAAAGTCAGACTGTCCTCCCCTACCTTCCTGCCAAAATACCAGCACCATATTATCAAGCATAACGAAAATGCAGGCCGGTGGACAGACAGACAGAATTCATTTGAGAGTACCAGATGTATTGTGAATCTAACACATAGTGCTCCGGAAAATACAAACACAATTGAGTAGAGCAGGAGTAGAATTATTTAATGAGTCGTTCAGCCCATTACATGTAAGGTGTGACCCATTGGTAGTTAGCACGGACCCTCTACATCATTGCCAGATAGTATAGTGGTCTCAAATTGTGGTGTCACTTTTCAATAGGAGGCCAAATTTAAGGTTACACATGGTCAAAACTACTCCAAACTTGTTGACACATGTGAAACATTTCCCTATTGTCCGTCAGTAAGTCCAAAACTGTATATGTGTACACTTACGACTATTGGTTTGAAGTTTATTACAAGTTATATATAAAAAGGTTCATCACTCTCAATTTGTACAGGGGTCAACATTGAAAGTTATTCGATTAATTTAATACTTGCTTATTTTGCCTGAGGAAAAGAGGAATCCCAAAACAAAGTTTGGGTTTAGTTTAATGTTACTACCGAGTAAAGGTCGAAGACGGGTCAATGCCAATTGGCTTATGTTGCCTATGACCTATGTTGTCACAGAACTATGTATTGCAGATGCGACATACTCACTATGCGCTAATAAACTTCATTCCCATGGCGAGTTCAACAACTTTCGTTCACAAGTGTATTGAGCAAATACACCCTTGTTTTTAGTATGACTCGTGAGAGCATGCCTTTACCTCATAGTGACGATTCCTTACTTTTGACACAGTAGGCTAAATGACCAATTTGTTCATTTTTTACCTAAAATGGGAATCCTTACCACTATAGACAAACAATATGGAATGGCATATGAAAATATTGGAGTATTTAAAAGTTTGACCCCCTGTTCATTACCTAGAATGACACTTGGGGGAAATTTGAATTTCATTAGGCCTAACTGAGCTCTTATTTTTTAGATAATTAATATTCATTCCTTTTAGTCAAGTGGATATCTTTAATTGCATTATATATCTCTCCTTTGACGGAATAAAACCGCCAACAAAGATATGTAAGGGGAATAACGAAAATTTCCCCCTAACGTATAATTAGTGCATACGAAAGGCGAATTTCCCCCAACACAAATGGCGTAATTCACAAGAGGTTTAGTAGCTCCAATTTCTATCATTATTTTCTAATTATTTCTAGTTGTTTGTGTTCAGAATTGCTGCTACACCTAGTTATATGGACGGCATTACGCATCGAACGCTATGGTGTAGAAACACTGAATAATCCACACCTTCCGTTGATGGCGCAATTGATTTCGCATCCGAGATCTAAAAGGATGGTTGGGGTTCGATTCCATTCCACGGCAAGTTCAGCAAGTTTATTTTGCGATTAATAATTCTTCCTTTTTTTTTTTCGTATTGTTTTCTTCATGGCAGTACTTCACAAGAGGTTTAAGTAGCTCCAATTTTCTCTCATATTTGTTATAATTGTTTCGAGTTGCTTGTGTATCAAGTGCTGATCACATTATGATATGGACGGAATTCCGCATCGACCGATATGGTATAGAAATTATAAAACTCGAATGAGTTTTGCTACATGGTATCATTAGGGTAGAACAAAAAACTATATACATTTCCTTTGCAAAATTAGAATGCAATTGTGTATTTGGCTAGTGTAAAGCGTTTTTTTTTAATTTTTTATTCTTTTTTGTCTGTTTGAATTCGGAAAACCTTATAGGAATGAACGTGCTTTTACGTGAAGGGTTTTTTTTATCATAGGTGTGTCAGAAAAAAAAATGTGTGTCAGGGCGGTCAGGTTACGGAAACTCCCCCCTGGGTCATTGACAGAGTGACGGGTCTTGGGAACGTGAGACGGATGGGGGGGGGCGGGGGGGGTGATTGCATGGATCGTCCTCCTCATCAAAAAATATGAGAGATTATATTCCATCCCAGCCGGGTATTTCGCTTAGGGCACTGAGCCCGATGAAAACTTCGTCGTTGAAGCATGGAAATTTGTTCACTTATCCTCTTAAATCCTTCAGTCTGCACGTATGCACTTATCAGCAATGTTTGTTTAGTTATTATGAGGGTCGGGGACTCAGGCTACAAAAAAGAATCAAGCATAATAAGAGCAGTATAGCGTGCCGGTGGCAAGACATCTCCCGATCGGGGCTTCTTCAAACAGGGCGGCATGCAGAAAGAAAACCAGTCAAAACCGATTGCAAGTCAATATGGTACGAGTATAGAAGTAAATCTCAGGATTGCAATAAAAATTTCGGCGTATGATAAAATGTTGATAAGATGATTAGAAGGAAATATTCCGAAAATATTACTCGCCAAAACTTTAGCGATCAAAGGCCGAAGAGAGGGAAAAAACTGAATACGGGAACGATGCAGGAAATCCTCTGAAGCTTCACTCATAATTCCGATTGTGACGGGGAACGGATAGGAAAGCCACAAAGCCATAACGATTTGCTGCAACGCGTGGCGGGAAAGTAGCAACGCGTTGCGACATTTCAGCAAGCCGTTGCGGTGTCGGCCAATCACAATAATGAATTTCTGGGACGGATTTCAAAAAATAGACCCCAAACGCGTTGCTAGACAACTTGAAACGCTTTGCAAACCTTCACAACGCGTTGCGAGCTTCAAAAACGGTTGCAAGCTTCACAACGCGTTGCTAAGGTTAACCGCCATAAGGGTCATAACGTATTGCCGCACGCGTTGTGAGAAAGTCAACACGCTTTGCGAATTCGGCAACGCGTTGCGACATTTTCAAGAACCCGTTTGCCGTGTCGGGCAATGCCAAAAATCATGAATTTCTGTTACGTATTTCAAAAAATATAAAATCTCACAACGCGTGCGACTTCACAAAGCGTTGCAACCTTAACAAACGCGTTTGGCAGCAAACGTTAGACCCTTAGTGCCTTCACAACGCGTTGGGAAGTTTACAAAGCGTTGTGAAGCTCGCAACGCGTTGTGATGGCTTGAAACGCGTTGTGAAAGCCATGAGGGTCATAAGGATTGTCGCAAACGCGCGTGTGGATTCTATTTTTTGAAATACGTCACAGAAATTCTTGAATTTGATAGGCTGACGCCGCAACGCGTTGACGAAAGGTCGCAACGCGTTGCTACTTTCTCACAACGCGTTGCGGCCAATACGTTATGACCCTATGGCTGTTAACCTTAGCAACGCGTGTTGTGAAGCTTGTTCAACGCGTTGGAAGCGTTGCAAACGCGTTGTGAAGGTTTCGCAACGCGTTGGTGCCCAAAGTATCTAGGCCAAACGCGTGTGGGGCATATTTTTTGAAATACGTCACAGAAATTCAGGATTTTGATTGGCCGACAAGCAACGCGTTGCTGAATGTGAAAAACTGTCGCAACGCGTGGCCGAATGTCGCAACACGTTGCTATTTTCTCGCAACGCGTTTTTGCGGCAATACGTATGGCCTTTATGGCGTGCCATTAAAACGGAGCCATCAATGATAAGAATGGTCATTTGCTCACCGATCATTCCGATTGCGAATGTGGTGAATTTTTGAGCTTTACACATGTAAATACAAATTTCAATGATTCACACCTGAATGTTCTCAAATATTCTGACGGTCACGCAACGTTTAGTTCATGAGCACCCTCAATCGATAAACGGGCGGCGACGAAATTTCCCACACAGTTTCGTAAGATGCTGAGAACGGCCAATTAGTGGAGGGAACGTGGTAAGCTGCTACACAAACCCGTCAATCCCACTCAACCAGAGCTCTATTTTTTAACCTTCACGTGTTTAGATTGAAACTTGGAAAGGGCATACGGAACATGATGAGAAAAGTTGCGCTTTATTCCGGGTTCATACACACATATCGAACGGGCACGCACAGACCTGACTAAAGACTGCCTGGTCACGAATATTTTAAATCTAAAGACGGTTATTGGAAATTACACTATTTTGCGAGTGTTTCCATAAGGTGAAACCTTTTCTGACACCCTAGGAATTCGGACAAAAACCTAACGGAATAAACCACGTTTATGTGCGGTTATTCCGTTTAAGGTTGTCCGAATTCATGTAAGGGGGTCCAGAAAGAAGGGTGTCACCTTATGTGAAAACACCCCTATTTTGCAGCGGGGTAACTCCACTGACCCCCACGGATCTTTAAAAGTCACTAATTTATTCCCAAAGTCTTGGGTGGCGACTGTTTTAGCTGCTGCCACTGTAGTGATAATGACTCCGAAAAATCTTTCACTCGCCCCTTACCAGTGTCTGGTATAGTGTTTGCTCTTAAAATTTAACTACTGCTTTATAAAGATGTACCTGCTTATACAGAATGTATTTTTCTGGATTATATGACTCTCTTAAATGGGGTTTCATGATGATTTTCTTCGTGTTTCTTTGGATATTAGTGAACCTATTCTGCCTTTATATAGCTCCCCATACAACACCAGCGCTCTAATCAATATTCCAATCAACAGACCAACATGGGTGACAGACTTGATAACCTATTGAATGGAAGTGTTTCACAGCTTACTGGTTTGGTTGGCTTAAAATACAGCAGAAAGGAAACTGTTTGCTTTACGTAGCACTGCTAATCATGCTTAACAAGCAGTAGTCGGGTGGATATGGCGTCCAACTTATGCCCTGCACAGTAAAGTTGCAGTTTATCATTACACAATGTTTTTGCTTAAAATGATAGATTAGGGTGTGTTAGAAAATGAATCTGCCGGGTGCCACCTGGGATCTTGGGCATTTTGAGAAATCAAGAGGCGGCGCCATAATGATAATTATATATTCACCTTATTATCAAACTATGCATGACTAGCTCTTACTATAGGAATCCAAGAAACAAGTTATGGCACTTGTAAATCATAAGTCACCACTTCAAATTCAAAAGCGATGAAGCCAAATCTAATCAATTTAAAATATGTTCCTATACAGCAAAACCGTGCGATTAAAAAATAAACAAAAGTACGAGATTATGTTGTTATATACAAAACGGTATCTATGATACTTTTAAAGTTGTAACATTACATTGGTTGTTGGTTTTTTTTAAAACGTGAATATCTTCAAAAACAATCTTGACACAAATTTCTAAAATATTACCTTTTCAAGTATAAATTGATTGTGTCAATGAACCAATTAGAAATGACCCTATGATAATAACCAAGTGATAACAGGTAAACCCGATGAATAAAAATGTGTCAAATTATAAAGTGAGTGCAATATATGTGTGAAAAAAGGTAAGTCCTAGGTATGTTGGAAACTTTGCCACATATTGCGTTTATTTCGATTTGGCGCATTCAGAAATAAATTTGAAATGATGTTGACAGTGGTAAGGATCAAGGTTACATGTCTAATGTAGTATGGCAAATTGATTTCGATTTGAAGGCCTTGAAATACTTATAAATTTGTGTCACGTATTTTGTGAAGATGTTCACGTTTTTGGCTGGCCATATTGATTGAAGACCATGTTACAAACTTGTAAAAGTATCAGAAATTACATTTATTTGTGCTAACAACATAAAAACCCACCTAAGTAGTTCAAGTATATTTTTATCGCAGGGTATTTGCTGTAATCGGGCATATTTTAAAATTATTGGATTTTGGCTTCCATTTTGAATTTGACGTATGACTTAATGTTTACAGTGCCATACACTTGTTATTTGGGCATATAGTAATATCTAGGAACTCCATAGTTTGATAATATAGGGTTGATATATAATTATCATTAATGGCGACCGGCCATCTTGGATTTCTCAAAATGCCCAAGGATGCTAAGGTGGCACCCGGCAGATTCTATTCTTACACACCCCTAACTATAATTGTTTCAGCAAAAGAAAATGTGTATATACTCAAGTGTACGGTCACATGAAGGTTTCTACCTGACTACAGTGTTTATTCATCTATCAAGACTTAAGCCTTATAATAAAAAAATTGTCATGGGAATTCACGTTATATGGAATAAAGATTACAAATCTTGGTCAGAAGACATTGATATCATGTTTCTCACCGAAAACATGGTTAAATGAGAATGACCATGTCATTATTGGACAAGTAACACCTGACTATGCTTTCGAACTCCCGAGAGGCACTATAGGACCAAGGTGGTGTGGCAGCGCTTTACAAATCGTCCATTAAACGACGCTGATTCCATCTAATATCAGCCCATCAATTTTGAGCAGGCAAATTATTGCGTTAAAGAAAGGCAATTCTTTTGTGGTTGGGTACAGACCCCAACCATCTATGTTAATGGCTTGAGAACTTCGGAATAATTAAATGATTTGATGTGAATTTTTGGCCAGATATATTCTTTGTGTAGCAAAACACTCCTGCTGGGTGATTTCATATGCATGCAAACACGCCAAAGAAATTGGGAGGCCCAATACGGTTTTTAGAATCAGTTTTCCACGGTGTTTCTATCAATACATTAAGAACCAACATATGTAAGTGGAACACCATAGATCTGATACTCTCCAGACCTGAAGGGCAACTTGGTCAAATGCATGTAGTGTTGGTCGCGGTTTCATCAGATCCATCATTTTACTCATTGCAGCTTGGCTGTCAGAAACCAGTTGTTACAAAGGAAACCAGGAAAAGACCGCAATTCAAACTCTTATTAAAACGCTGTGTCATAATGATCTCTCCAGGAATTTGAGTCTGCGGCATTGACTCCTTCACTGCCAGTTATATTGGGGCAATCAAAAATTGTCTCGATAAACATGCACCTGGAACTACAATACTGCAAACAAGGCAACGGCAACCTTGGTATAATGATGAAATACATAAGGCACGTAGAATACGCAGAAAATTAGAAAGAAATGGAGGAAAGGAAACAAAATGAGAATTGATCACCACTCTATGTTGAAACAGAAATATCACGTATACGTGTTTTTCTAAACCACTGACATTGCCAACATTATCAGCCTTTAGTGCTTTCACGTCAGACTATGGAAATGCTCTCCTCCTAGGTATCAACAAAACTGATTTGGACAAGCTTCAACGTTTGCAGAACTGGTCAGCAAACTTATATTTTTTGCAAACAAGCGGGATAATGTCACCCAGTCTTATAAAGAACACCACTGGTTGACAGTGTAAGGAACGGACCAATTAAAGTCATTACTTCTTGTTTTCAATGCCTCAATAACACTGGGCCAATACGACATTGCATCCATTGTATCACTCTACTCTCTGCAACGTGCTGGTCTTCGCCCAGACATCAACCGGGACTCGACACGGCTTAGTGAACACCAAAATATGCCAAAAAAACTCTCATCTGTGCAAAACAATCATTTTATTTCATGGGGACCAAATACTGTGAACACTCTCCTCTCCACTACGATCAGTGATACTATAACATATTTAAGAAGCACTAAGATGCATTGAACTAGGGTAGAGGAGATTTGGTATGTAAAGGAGACAGAGGACTGCCCTAGCCAGTTCCCCAAATTACCGTTCGGGAAATCTCAATGCCCATCGAGAACGTAGTGTCTGTGTCCCCCGGTCAGACCATGTAAAGGCGGATCAGAGATTTTCGAGGAGGGCACTCAATTTCAAACAAATAAGGATTTTGCATATAAATAATGCATTATCCTATACTAATCACTGGCTGAAATAGCTAAGCTCAACTCGAAGTCCTTCTTATAGAAAAAATCACAAATTTGGTATATATAATATTGATATTGGTTGTGCTGCAAGCATGGACACAGTGCCGTATTAGGAACATCACTTGGTCTGCTCACTGTTGGAGCAGCAATGCACGAGCAGGGACCTTGCGGGATTCGGTGGGGCGGCCGGACTGGTCCGTCTATGGCTGGATCATATTGGAGAACTACAGTGTTGGCACGCTAAGAAGAAGAAAGTTAGTCCTTGCGCCTCACCCCATAGTCATGCGGGTGTACTTGATATCTGGTGTCATATCTTTAAAAACTATTGACTCTACTTTAGTGAACATTCATGGAGCTTGCTAACCGTCCTATTTACCTTTAAAACAAGTTAAAACGTGGACGGTGGCAAAAGGGGCGCCACAAGTGTTACGTTTCCTTGGGACACGCGTAGGGCTTCAAGAGAGTAAATTTCAAAGTGTAGATGTAAAGACCAATGCTCATGTCGCTTCCGTCTTGGTGTTTGAAAACAATTCTTTGCCCCTAATTTATAAAAATTCAGTTGCTGAACGATAGTATTATTACCATTAAAGTGGTCTATAAAAATTTCGTGCACAAAAAAATCCTCCGGAAAAGTGGCGGCTTCCATAGAGGCTATCCATGGAAGCGCATGAAGGAACAAGATACCACATAAATCGGAACAACCACTTAAGTGTTAAAGACCATATGAGTGACTACATTTCTAGGGTCCAGGTGTCCTCCTTGGAAGGAGAAACTTAAAGGTTTGAAAAAGACTTCAATAATATTTTTCCGAGGGGGCAGGACACGGATTGGTAGTTTGATGTAAAATGTACACCCTATAACTTATATAGTTAAGTGTACTCCAATAAGAGCGAATTTTCTAACCCCGTTAAGAGTGAATCACTGTCCTTGCTAAAAAAAACAACATCACCATTTTTTTATAGACATTTTACTTACCTGACAGTTGATAAACGGTACCATAAACGAGAAGATAATGAAGAGACAAAGAATGGTTTTGCTTCTTGATAGCGACATGAATCCTGAGTAGTATGGTAGTGTGCGTTAATTGTGAAACAATACCCAGTAGGTCCACTCTTGCTTGAAGTTGCTTTGCGCAAGAATGATCCAATAATTAAAAGGACTAAAAAACTTAGAGCAAGTTTTAGGCAGACGCCCAATTTCATTCAGCTTATGCAAGGCCGTGTTGTCATATTATGGTCTCGACTAAAACTATGATAGGACCCTCGTTCCTGCTCCAATCTGTTTTTTATACCCAGGCCAATTACAAAATTGAATAGATATATGTTGCACACAACTGTTAAAATGTTGATATATCCATTTAGTACAGGCCACCACCTCCAACCGTAAGTCGTGAGATTGTTGGTTTAACATTTTGTTTCCCCATCCATTTAGTACATTTAATTATGTAACATGGCATTGATATTTGAAACGAGATATTTTGAAAACAACCATGCTA
The DNA here is from genome assembly GCA_023653785.1 of Ophioderma brevispina. Taxonomy (NCBI): domain Eukaryota; kingdom Metazoa; phylum Echinodermata; class Ophiuroidea; order Amphilepidida; family Ophiodermatidae; genus Ophioderma; species Ophioderma brevispina. Next base: position 54,721 of record JAMKCH010004212.1, read on the forward strand.
ATAGGCGCCAACGCCGTTCATATTAGTTTTAAAAACCGTAAAGGTAATGTTCGATTTCTCCGTGTCTTTTCTGACACTTTTTATGAGAGCCTGGCACCTGCATAACACTTACCATCACGTATGTGGGAAACGAACTTGCGGTTTGATAATAGACGCGATTTAAAGAAAGCGCATTGCAAGGCCCTATTCACTACTGTGTAATATTGGATGGTTTTAACATTTTTAAAACGGCAGGTTTTTGTTTATATCTTTGCAAAGAGTGGATTTGGAAGCTTGAAAGTTCAGGACGATAATAAGAAAATTGTTAGATACTTCCGGGTAAATCATGGTGGTCCCTATGAGCAGTGGCGTCGTCCGCGGTACCGGGCCGTCCGCTTGAGGGAGAAAATTTCCCAGTCGTGGGAAATTTTGCCTATCAGGGGTGTCAAACGGCCCCACCAAACCCCAACCATTTTTTCCGCAGTCAGTAGAGGCCTAAAAAAACGGCTGATTTAGCATGATTTTGCAATTTGTCCGGCCAAAGTCGTCCGGGGGGAAACCCATACCTGCCCAGTCAGTAGATAGGTACTCGCTAATGAGTCAATTCCCGATTCTGTTTCATGATCCGTTCATGCCAGAGGTTTAGTCCATCTGCTACATGAACGAACAACTTTACGATCGAGACTTCAACATGGAATTGAAGTACTTATAAGTAATATTAGATTTGGTTGAATATTTAATTGATTTTGAATGATCAACTACACCTCATCGTATTTCCAGAAAAAATGAATCCGATAATTTTATTTGACCAAAAATGACAATTTTAAAAGTACCTTTTTTAAAGGAAGTCAGAAACATGCCCCCTTTCCATCTACCCCTGTTTGTTTTACTGAACATGTGAATATTTGGCAACTTGTATGTTGACATCAAACTGCAAGCGTTATGTTGGCGCTACCTTCATTAGGGTAAATACAGTCAGTCATATCCAACATTGGTTTACTAAAAACTCTATTAAACATTCGAAAAAGGTTTCGATTAACACTACGTATTTCATATACATTTGCACAGTGTCAAACATGGACTCGCCTGCGGTCAGTGCAAACAATTGCGCGCGGTTTGTGTTTGAAATAACAGGTGAAGGCCTTGGCAGCTTGATTATGACTTGGTTCACCTGGCTGGCTTTGTGTAAGTCAATAGACAAAGCAGTAACACAAGCACAACCTAGGTAATTTACAATGCGATTTTTAATTTTCACGAGACTAATTGCTACCCCCTCCTTGTTTAATACAAACATATCCGCAGCAAAATTAAGTGACTTGTTTTGGACGATGAAGGATTGTGGCATTTATGTACCGGTCCATGATAATATATAAAGGTGGTGCGAAGCAAGGTTGAGGCACAGTTAATATTATAAACAATTACAGATAATATTTTAAAACGTGTTGTTAAAACGTGGTTATTAAAAAACTCTGAATAGGGTCTGTAGCTTGTTAAAGTTAACAACCAAATAATCTAAACTGTAATAAAAGTTCAAATAACCTGGAAGATGTAATTTGTGGGTTAAGAAGGAAACTAGTGTTCGTATTTTGAGTTGTAAAATGTTCATGCAAACAATGTATGCATATCAAGTAATGCTACTGCTTGGAAAGCACCAGTGACCGGTCTGAATAATGCCAAACACAGAAGAGACCGATTTGCATAGCTAGGGGACTGACTGCCCCCCTGTTACGCTACTGTCCCCGAGGCGATCGGACTGAACAGGCACCTTTAATGAATCATTCCCAAATATTCCACAATCTTGTACACTCTTGCCGATAAGTAAATATTAACCATATAACCAAGGTTTAGGCCCAGTCCCCGAAGAAAGGGAAGGAATAGAGAAAAGCAGTAAGAGAAGGGTTGAAGGGTTACGGGGATTCCCATTAGGCCCCGGGCAACCGTCACATGGCCGCTTCATATATGGCACGCACGTCTATGAGCCTGTCGCGGCCCGGTCAGGCATATCCTACTAGGCCAGTCAAAATAGAATGATGCTGCCTTAACCCAACTCTAATTGCAACAGGAATCATGTCAACAGAATTGATTGAGAATACCTTAAAAACAAACTATAAAAGTCTACTAAAATCAAAAGGAGTGGAACATATTATTTTAGGGGTAAGGTTTAATACAGGGGTCAAAATATGAAAGTTCAAAACGCGCGAAAAGTATGCCAAGGTTAGTCGTTACATTCCAGGATTAAAAAGGGATAGTTTGCCATATATGCAGGTTGTAGTTCAATAGTTATGAGTCAAAATAGGGTTCCAGGTCACCAGTGGGGGAAATTTTCATATTCATATCTGTTTCGTTATAAAAATGGTGGCAAATTATTGGTCGTCTAATGGACAGAACCCGAAAATATAATGGTTGCCACAATCTATAATATTTGTTGCTAATGAGGAACGCAAAATGTGATGGGGGCCACAGGGTCTATGAGAGGTAACTAGTCGTAGCCGGTAATTCTTAATAGAAAGTTCAAACAAAGAATCGATTAAGTACTTATCTAGTGGGACAAATTAACAGTTACAACCAGTCCGATCCAAAATCGGACAATTCTACGACTTTTACCCCAGGATGACCGTGAACTGTTATGAGGCTATTATACAAAACTATAAACGCGTAGATAGGCAAACTATACTTTTTTAAACTTCGAGTAGCCCAGAAATTGGGTCATCATTTAAATCAATTCGACAATATAATTTTTGAGGATGACCTTGAACTGTTTATGAGCCTATTATACTAAAACTATAACGCCGTAGATGGGGCAAACTACACATTTTTAAACCTAGGAGTATAGCCCAATAAATTGGGTCATCATTTAAATCAATCGAACAATTATAATTTCCCCTGTACAAACGTTTCCCCTTATTTCTACAGGTTCCACTAGGTTGATTTCGGAGGACTTTTAATATATTTATTTTTGGACTATTTCAGAGTATATTAACACCAAAATTGTTTTCTTGTTGAATGATGTGTGGGGTCAAATCATACAAGTATTGGACTATTACCCATTTTGTTTGATGTGTTGATCGCATCGCGTGGGAAGAAATGTGCATTTTCTTCTCATAGGCACTACATTTGGTAGTGTGTTTTGTTCTAGGGTCGGACGTGACAGTTAAAACACTCAAAGAAACTCTATGACCGCCAACAATATCAACGCATATAACCGTTAAAAGGGCAATTTTAAGTGTTACGCTTGGAAATGTACAATTTGAAACTGCATTCTTTGTCAGGGGATAGGTAGCCATTACAGTATCAGAAAAGGATATTGGTGACATTTTTTTTTTGAAAAGCGTGTTTCTGCCCTCTTGGATTTTCAAAATGGGCGGCCATTCCAAAAGGATTTTGCCCTAAAACTTTGGTTCTGAGCAAAGTCAAAGTCTGCAGTTTTCACTACCTGGGATATCAAATATATGTTAGGGAGCGATTGTTAAGCCGCTTCCTCTACCCCAGTTCGCTCATTGATATTTTCTATAGTAAGGGTCGTATGATATGGATGTTTTTTTGGTGCCATTGGATAGAGTAGATTTCCAGGTAATGGAAAAAAGTATTGGTTGACGCCATATTGAATTTGCCCAATAACGATTTCAATAACTGGGGGTTCAAAAATATGATAATTATCCTAATCTAACCAAGGTGTGCTTTGCAACACCCCTAGCACTCATGGTGGGGTTGGGTGATCAATTTTACACTATAACAAGGGTCGTATGATTTGATATTTTGTATTTTATACCCATGTACAGCTTTTGGTCTCCTCTATCTATAAATACCCATATAAATACCAACATTACACCTGTGACGTCTCCATGACGTCAAAAGTGTGCTCTAAAATGCAATAAATGGGAAACATTTTGGTTATAGCCAAAACGCTAGAAACATGTGATTTTTGCCAGGTTAAAATGTTCACCTAAACAATGAGTTACAATTCTATATCCTCATCATAAAAAACAATATTTTCACGCCAGATGGGTCCTCATTTCTTCTTCAAGGATTTGAATGCCATACAAAGTCCATATTCACGTATTGTAAAGAAGGTGCAATATTAATTTGTAAAACCCCATATAAAACATGGTCATTTTAATGCCCTTGTAGGAATAATATCAAAATTTCTTCCATCTGGGTGAAGCGGAACCAATCAGTGTCCTGGGAGAAGAACTCAACTGTGTTATTCGGATCTCTTTCTAGGGCATGAATCATCATCATGCGTTTATTTGGACATCTCAGCGTTATACTGGTTTCTTGCACAATTTAATTAGTTTGGTAGCCAGGTACTAAAGTCATCTTCTTCCACGTCTTAAACTTGCCGGCATATATTAGTGATTATACTACTGCCATATTCCATCTACAGCAAGAAACCTCCTCAGTTGATATATGGAGACTGGCTTGGTTGGTCGCATCTCAGGTTACTAGTCGGTGTGTTGTTGAAGGGCAATAATTGTACCATTGGCTTAATTAGATGTAGATAACTCAATGACATTCTCAATACTGAGAGATTGTATGGAGATCAGTGGTATGTGGCCGGGGTATGTGGGGGGAATGTAATTAATATTTTTGTTTAGGTTTCGTATACCACTTTTCAAACCAATGTTTTCCAATACCGATCTATTGGACATCTGAACATCATGGGGTCATTTTTAAAATGAGATCTTGGGTGTGTTAGTAGGGGCAACGTTTGTACAGGGATAAATAATAAAAGTGTTTAATTGTTTCAACCATATATCAATCTGAAATTTAAAACTTAGTTCTCCAGGTCGACAAGGATGTATAAATTATTAATCTTTCCTGGAGTAATGGCCAGCGCAAGATAGTGTGAAAAAAAAAAAAAACACCAATATGCGCGTGGCCGGGTCGACCGGGCGACCGTCGATTACATGCACGACGCTTAACCGACTGAGCTATCAAGCTGGGTTGTTAGAAGAGCGATGATATCATTTATAGGTGTTAGTTTCGAAAGGACGCCTTGCGGAACTAGATGATAGGTTTTTTTTTTTCAACACTATCTTGCGCTGGCCACTCTCAAAAGATAATAATTTATATATATATCATCTGTCGGTTGCTCATAAGGTTTTTGAAAAAGGTTATAACTATATCTACTTACAAATTATTTTAGCAAAACAGACTCAAGACAGTTCAAATCGTTCATTGGGTCATACAAATAAGGAAAATGTATATAAATTCTGATTTCACCTTTCAAAGTGAGACTTTAAAGGATATACTAGTGATTCCCCAAGCAATGCAAATGGTGCGTCCGCAGGCAGGTGCCCATCTCTCTGTCATTGGCGTTTGAGGACCAGACTCCCTCATATAATGTTGCTGTTGGGGGTTGCCGGGGTTCGCCACTCCTCCAAAACACAGCGAGTCTGTTTTTGAATTCCCAGCATATGCGCGGATACCCATTATACTCCTGGGTGGAGAGAGGGGAGGAGAGGTGGTTGGTACAAAGTGCCTGCCCAAGTACCATTGAGCACAGCGGGGCTCGAACCCACAAACATTATGCTTATGAGCGAAGCGCTGATTCACGACACACAAGTGCCCACATACGGGCAGTGGGTCCAGGGGTGTATTGAGCGCTCGTCCCGCCATCCAAAGGTCGTGGGTTCGAGTCCGCCTGCGGCCAAAGTGTTTCGCCTGAGTAAGGCGCTTTACCTTAATTACTCCTCTCCACCAGGTTATAAATGGGACCAGCATTATTCAATGTGGGGGAACGTAACAGACTCGCTGTGCGGGAGGAGTGGCGAACCCCCCAAAGCAAACATAATACGGAGTCGGGAACCAAAACGTAAGGAAAGCGAGATGGCAATCCGCGCACGGCGTGATCGGCACGACGACTGTACTATTTAGTGATCCCCCATAGTTCCTGTGGAACCCGGTCAAAACGTCATAGACAATGCGAACCGTATAGGGGGTTCGTCTGTATTGGAACCATTTTTAAAACAAACTGAATTCTGTAATTTTACCCCAATGTGACCTTGAAACCGGTTTTGACGTATATTCGAACTACAACCCACCTTATAGGGCAAAACTATACCTTTCTGAAATCCTAGAAAGGTACTGAACATGATGTTATACTTTAACCCACGTTTTGACTCTTTTTATAATTTGATCCCCGTATAGGCCTTTCCACTTACATCCGAGAACACACTTTAAAAAGACACCCATGATTTTTGGAATCGCCATGCAATTTTTATTAGAAAAACCTTGGTTGAAGGATTACAAGGAAGCCCGGAAATAGGGCTCAGTCTCCGGCCTTTTCATTACGATCCCAAATCCCTCTGCCTGATTAGGACTAGAGTCAAAGTTTTTATAAGTTTTTATAGCTATATCTCTTGGCTACTTGCAACTGAATTATTCTCGCCCATAATGTAATATTAATATATTAAACTTGAAAATAAACAATTTGCTCTTTCATGGAAGTTCAGGTGGTTTTAACTATACCAGATGGTAATCTGTAACCATTTTGGTAAGATGAAGGAGACATACAAGGGTATAAAGGGCAAGCCATTTTTCTAAAGTAGGCCGCTTTTCTAGCGCCACCCGACTTGGACGACCCTCTAAGAAACCGAGCGATGTCCGGATTTCTTTCAAATCAGAAGGGCCAGACCAAAACCTCTTGTCATCCCTAAAACATCCCGCCGAGAAGAAAAACTGTCATACGTCAATTTTCTAATAAGCAAGCCTTCAACAGCAGCCCTATTCCCCAGGCTTCTTGTAATTGCTAAGTCAGAATGCCACACTGGTCTCTAGTCTACAATCTATCAGTATGAATTACATGAGTTAACCATATTTCTAACGAAAAGCCAAATATAAAAATAATCTTGCACCAGCCAAGCTTACCTAATCCGTGCTCTAGAGCTAGAGGAAACCAGTATTTTATAGATGATGATGCAGCGAACAAACCATTCTGCCATCTGGTTAAACTGTAAGATTTCTTGTTGTTATTAGATGCCGGCAAGTGTACCCCATGGGTAAAATTGAGTCACGAGATAGCTCAACATTGCTGACTTCATGCGATTAGCTTGGCAGGGACATAACAGTATAATGGCGGTTTGGTAGCCGGGTGCTCTTACAATTGTGATGAATTCTCAATTCCACACGTTTAAGGTCTACTGAGTGGGAAAGAATGAATGAAAGAAACCAATTAAATACCAGAATTTCAGGCTGTGGAGTAAGATTCGTTATGTGCTTATTGGGGAGAGGAGAAATAGAGAACGTCTTGTGGTCTCCCTGTTAAAATGCTAGCAGCGAAATAATCTCTAAAAATCCACACACTGTTTTCCAGTAACATCATTCTTACGTAACCCATATATGATGACCTCGTGCAGGCCTTCTTTCTATGGTCTCCTGACCATAGCGTCATTGAATGTGGAGGGTTTTTCCAATACAAACAAGTACCCATCCTTGCTGATTTGTGTAACAATCGCCATTGCGATGTACCCATGTCTGCAGGAAACCCACAGAGGAATCGATAACAACCGCCCAACCATACCAGCAGTTCTTGCCACGGAGGAGACCACATCGACAAACTGAAGTGCTATATTTGTGAGAACAGGCACGAAAGTAGAAGCAACCTCAACGTCTGATGATAACAACATTGAAGTCCTACCATGAGCTTAGCTCTGTCATAGTTACATCTGTCTCCAAACCTCCATCAGTAGACTTCGAGCACCCTCAATTCAATCACGGGAATTCCACCAAACCCCACTTCCTTAATTGGCGACCTCAACAGCCATAGTACCCAATGGGGCGGCTACAATGAAACTAACAAAGACGGGACAAGCTGTCGAAGAATGGATAAACACTCACATCGACGTCTCCTTAACGACTCAAGCTGCCGCCATCATTTCATAGTGCCCGTTGAAGAGAGGTTACAACCCTCATCTGCTATTGTTAGTAAAAACATCGATAACCTGTGTGTAGCAAGATTGTTCTGGATCCTGTTCCACAAACTCAACATCGACCCATCGGTATCCAAGTCAACGCTTGCAGTAAGACCAAACAAAGTGCCTGTTAAGCGCCGCTTTAACTATAGGAAAGCAGAGTGGCAAGGATTCACTGATGACTGGATCAGAACGTAAAGAAGATTTCTCCAAACCTCCATAACTATGACAAATTTGCCGAACCAGTTGAACCAAGGATGGCCCGGAGAGTCATACCCAGCGGCTGTAGGACGGAATATATCCAGGCCTCTCCCAAGAATGTGTAGCCAGAATATCAAGAGATATCCCATGTTGAAGCTTGATCCTTTTTGGCTGAAACAACTGCTAAAGTGAGGGGAAGTTCGGAGAGGATCTACCAGGAAAGATCAAAACCTGGACCACTTTAATGAATCCACGATATGACCATAAAGCAAGAAAGCATGGTCTACATCCGAAAGCTCCGAGTGGATCCAACAGAACTCCACAGCAGCCCAAATGTCACACCCAACCAGTTTGCCCATCAAATGCTTTTAAATGGCAAGATGCAGCAAGAAACCCAAGAAGATAAAACTTAGACCTAAGAGGTATAGTGTTGACGCTTGTCACTTCGCCCTTCAAACGTGGACGAATGGAATCCAGTATTGCTAAACTCAACCAGGAAAAAGCAGTAGACCTGACAACATCTCTACCGGAGCAACTAAAAATCTTGGCCAAGTAGCAAAGGAATGGATTCTTGAGCTCTACAATTTGCTGCTTATTTCCACGGGTTCCCAAGATGTGGAGGAGGAAAGCCAAATGTTAGGCACTCCTAAAGCCGGAAAGATCCAGCCAATCCCAGAAGTGCAGAACCTATATCCCTCCTTAGCCATAGCTACAAGCTCTTTAACAACGCTCCGGACTCAATCGTAGCGCACCTGTGATAGACGAAACACTCAAATACCAGAACAAGCAAGGTTTCCGGCCAGGCAAATCAACAACCAAGCCAAGTACTCAACCCTAACTCAACACATGAGCATGTTGCGGAAGGGTATGCGTAACCTGAGCGTGTCGTGCATATCAGCAGCATACGACTGTTAATCACAGATGCATATTCCATAAGATCCTGGAAATACAAGGACATCCGCTTGACTGAGCATCCGAGGATTGATGGCAAAGAGGATATTCTTGTTTCAGCTAGGAGCGAAGAGAGGCCGTGGGCGTTAAGGCTCAAGAATGGTCTACCTCAAGGGAGTGTGCTTGCACCTCTCCTGTTCAAAATACCAACGACAAACCTAGGAGTGCTGCAGGAAACATGTGTTATTTATGCAGACGATCTTGGAATTAGCGCAAAAGATTGCCGAGTTCACAGTTGTTGAAGAGAGGACTCTCCAAAGCTCTCCAAAATCACTACGGTGCAAATCCATCTAAGACACAAGTTGTGTGCTTTCCAATACGCAAACGTGTGAAAAAAAAAAAAGCAACGGCGGGCTTAACGACCTGGTCTGGAACTCACCTGGAGCACTGTGAAACCTGTATACTAGGAGTTACCTTGGACCAGCAATCGATATGTATAAGAACCCACATCGAGAAAGCGAAGAGTAAAGTATGTTTCACGCAATAACATTCTTGAACAAACTCCAATGGCACCAAGATGGGGTGCTCGCCCACAACCCTAAGATCGACGGCACTGCCCTGTGCTACTCATGTGAAAGTATGCCTGCCCTGTAGGGAAAGATCAACCCATGAAAAGAAAGTTGATCCCGCGTTAAATGCCTCTTGCCGGCTTATTACAGGATGTCCTCCGTCACAACCAACGAAAACTTGTACATCCTAGCAGAATTGCTCCACCAGACATCTGTCGTAGCGTAGCGAGGCCTGCAAGAGCGTAGCTGTCCAAGTATCCAATGTGAATCACCCCTAGTGTCTGGACGATGATACCTGCTGCCACCGCCTTAAATCCAGAGAGAGATTCTTAAGCAAAGTCCAACCTCTTGAAATAGTTTGGTTCAATTGGACAATTTGGTTCATATAACAGAGGGCCGGATATTAGGATTGGCATTTCCAGGAGTGGCAAGCTAAACGGTTTGGTTTTTGGAAGTGATCTTACGCAATTTATGATGACCGTACTAAATGCTGGTATTGGTTGCAAGGGAAATGTAGGGATTTTCTGATTGGGCTTGCCCACCATTTGACATGTAACTCAGCTACGTCTTTTCTGAGTGTAGACAGACCACCAAATATTACTCAAAGTTTTGTCATGTGTTTTCCTCTCACCTTAGTGCCATAGGACTATCATGGGCTATGCCAATCACTTCCCTATTCGATGCACATCCTTTCATTCTGCATCTACATGTGCAGGTGGTCTCCATTTTCTGAGGATGGCGCCCTCAATTTTCTAAAAATCGCGTTTTTGCATATAGTGTATGGATAAGCATTATATTATGTTTATCCATACACTAATCACTGTGCGATGCATCCAAGATACGGTCCACCAGCCAGTCTGCATTGCGATGATCAAACTCGCGAGGGATTATGGAAAGTCTAGCAAGTCGAAATTCATAAACGACAGCATTTTTTCAGAAATAAGACCAGGAGTCACGCAGGCGGCTTTACTATTATTGCTTTAAAGAGACACTGGCACATTTGAAAAATAGTGCGGCGCCCTCAAGATTTTTCAAAATCAATATTTTGTATGGTTGTAAAGCTTTTATATACAAAAGCCCTCACCCGAAATGATTAAGACCAAATCAGCTTCCTTATGGGTAAACAAAACGATTTTATAATTTAAGGTCGCCGGCGACGTTAAATTCAGCAGACGACGAAAATGGCGTTTAACACAAGAACACGCACGCCGTATGCATATTTCCCACGCTATGCACACTTTGTGGTTTTAATATCAGTGAGTACGAGTCAAAAGTATTCATGTAATATACACATTTGTTGATTAAAGTTATGGAATACTTAAAAGTTTGCCTACAAATTACCTGGATGTCTTTATCCTGATATCAATGTCCCTATCTGTTTTGGGGTATGTTATTTTTATGTGTAAAATATATTTCTGTTCTTCCAATGGCCTAGACTATCATTTGATAGCAAATTGAAGAAATTTCATATTTTGTGAAAATGTGCCAGTGCCGCTTTAAAGCAATAATGGCACATTTTTGAAGAGCGCCCCAATTTTCAAAATTTGATATTTTTGCACAGTTACGTTGGTAATTGTCTAGGAAACTATACCTGCGAACGGAAATGCTAAAAATGCGTATTTATCACAAAATAAGCGATTTTGTAATTAGAATTGGGATCCCAGATTGGACTTAACGGCAGAGCTGGAAATGCCACGTTTATGTCCGTCCATGATGAAATAGTGCCACCTCGAAAAAATAACCTCTAACTTGACTTGCCTGAACTATTAAAACAACTAATGGATGGACGTAGACACGTACATGGCGCTATTTCCCGGCTATTTCACATTGGAAGGCCGTTTCCAGCAGCCGTTGAAATTATCGGGGATCCCGATAATAATTATTCTAGTACAAAATTCCTTCGTTTGTGACACATAGACATTTTCGAGCTTAACCATTCACAGGTATAGTTTACTAGCCAGTTACCAATGCAACCGTGTAAAAAATCTCCACATTTTTGAAAATTGGGGGCGCTCTTCAAAAATATGTGCTAATATTACTTTAATTCAGTTCAGTTTCTTAACCATCTAAATAGCACATACAAACAATATCAAAATGGGTGGGAAGGCCAAAAGAGCAAAGTACTTATGATACAAGCCATCAGTGACCATGAAATTCTTCTGTGGTACATGTACTGGTGGTTTGCAGTCTACATTTAGGAGGTTGTTTTAATTACGGGTAGTGGGTTAGGGTGATACCCAACTATGTTTTGTGTTAAAGGTGCATTTGTATTTGAGCACTTCTGTTTTTCTTGACCACTAGTTATCCTGAGAAAAGCTTATTCTCAAAATTGAGCTGATCCCGATATGCGTTTTGTGTTACGAGCAATTGCTCGTTTCCCGGTCCCATGCGATATGGTGCTTTAATCTGTCCGTTTACGGACAGAAAATACAAAACTGCGACTTTCTTACAGATGCGACCAATTTTGCAGTAGGATTGGGCCACACATGGATTAATAGGCCTAAAGGGTTCAGATGATATAAAAACCTCAAAATTTTTAGATAAGTCGAGGGACGAGGCTGTGGATCACGAAATGCCCATTTTAAAGGACACTGGCACATTGAAACGTAGTGCGCCCTCACAATTTTTCAAAAATTGATATTTTGCATGGTGTAAAGCATTTCTACATTAGCCCTACATGAAAGGATAAGACCAAATCAGCGTCATATCGGTAAACAAACGATTTTATAATAATGTCGCCGGCGACATTAATTCAGGCAGACGACGGAAATGGCGTTTAACACAAAAACGCACACCGTATGTATGTTTCCCACGGCAGTACCGTGTTTGACGGTCTTGACCTTTGTTGGGTGTCATATCAATAAGTGAGAGTCTATGATATTCATGTAAATAAACATTTGTTGATTAAAGTTATGGAAAATTTAAAATTTAGCCTACAAATTACTGGATGTCTATAACCTCTTATTATCGCCCTCTTGGTTTTGGGGTGATTGTTTTTATGTGTAAAAAATGTATCTCTAGTCTTCCAATGGTCTAAAATATTCATTTGAGGGCAAATTGATGACATTTCATATTTTGTGAAACGTTCCATCCGGGCCGCTTTAAATAGAGGTGTATTTCAAATCAAATTAAAATTAACCAAATTATAATGTTTCAATTGCTAGAGCATACATACTAGATCCTGAAGTTTTGGTTCATGTAAATTTCACAAAAAAACGGGATTTTGAATCGTAAGAATTCTTCATATCAAGTACTAGGAAACTGACTATAACAAAACCAACAACATTTATCATTGGTGTAGGCTTTTTCTTTATTCAAGGTAGAATCATTTAGTGAATAACTCTGCTTTCCAAGGAGGCCCTAATAGCAATACAATTTACATCAAAGTAATACATGCAACACTACAAGTGACCTACATGTAGCTGTCAGTTGCGGGTGGGGTGAATTAGTCCGCTTGCAGAGCTGCTTGTAATTGATTGGATATGGTCGCGGTTTAGTGATCTACAAAGATTGCTTTTGACCCATAAAACTAGTATAAATGTATATGAACAAGAAGTGTTTATGTGCGAGATCGTTGCATAAATCAAAACTGTACACATGCAGGCTATGATTATTTTCCCCTGTTGAAAGCCCAATTTGATTAATCCAAGGATTAGGAACTTTAAGGTCTCATGGTTATCAAGACCTTTAAAGTCTATTTTATTATTCATTAAAATACATTTCATATTATTCATTTTTGGTTCTATAAACATTTTTCCGAGGCAAAATGTCAACCGTGCTAGCATGGTTCACCATGGTCAACTATGGAAGAACTATGCTTCGCCATGCTTTGACCATGGTCAACCATATGTTGGAGAAATGGCACCACAGTCCAACCTATGGTTGAATCTACATGTATATGGTTCACCATGGTTAAGCATGGTCATTTTACCATGGTTGACCATAGTCATTGAACATGCTTTGACCTCTAACTTGACTTGCCTGAGCCATTAAAACAACTAATGGATGAGCGTAGATACGTACATGGCGCTATTTCCCGGCTATTTCATATTGCAAGGCCGTTTCGAACACCGTTGAACTATTATCTCCGATATTAATTATTCTAATTACACAATTCTTTCGTTTGCGACACATAGACATTTTCGAGCTTAATCATTCACAGGTATAGTTTACTAGCCAGTTACCAATGCAATCGTGTAAAAATCTCAAATTTTGTGAAAAGTTGGGAGCGCTCTTCAAACAAAATGTGCTATTATCAGGGGTGTAGCCAGGATTGTAATTTGCCGGGAGGCTGAGCTGGCAAATTTGTCCAAATTAGGCTGATTTTGCACGATTTTGTCAAATTTGACCCCCTGAGCCCCCTCCCTGGCTACGCCACTGATTATTGCTTTAAGAATTGGTTTCGCTCATATATAAATTGCATGTTGGTTTTGCAGAGGGCTTAATCTGTGGGTGTATTATTAAGAGAAACTGTCTCCAAATACTATGGTCCTAAAATAAAAATATTGTTCTAAAATTGCTTTAAATTGTTCGCAGTCTATGCTTTGTTTGGAAAACCTGCTATTATTGAATAAATGACAACGTCCTACGCCCGATGTACTTTGCAAATCTGTGTCGTTTCCCATTCTTCAGTATATAGACAATGTATTAATTGACAAGTGGATTATTTATGTCTCTCTAGTCGATTGTATTTCGGTGTTGGGCCACTACTTTTGTGCAAATGTGTGTCGTTTCCCATTCTTCAGTATAAAGACAATGTCTTAATTGACATGTGGATGATTTATGTCTCTCATCTAGTCGATTGTATTTCGGTGTTGGGCCACTACTTTTGTAGAATGCTGCATCAAATGTTTGTACCATTAGTGGGGGACTGTAGTGAACAGATCTTAATATGTGAGTGTGCAAATCCGGATAAAATTGTGAATTTTGGTACACAAGTACTTTATACATTGATAATCAAAAAAATTGATGGAAGCACTTGCCACAACCCTTTCATGGCCCCCAGCTTGGATTTCAAGGTTACACAGGGGTAAAATTTTTAAAATGTTTCGATTGTGTTGAAAAGCACACCATGATGTCTGTCTGGTTAAAAGGGTTCCAAAAAGGTATAGTTTATACTACCTGTGACTTATAGTTTAGGAATTATGGGGTAAAACTGTAAAAATGGTAAAAAAGTCAATTTTGGTTTGTACAGTGGTCAAAAATTAAAAGTTGCTCCAATTTTTGTAAATGTGGTTCAAATTGTTGGTTTAGCTCATAGAATGAAATATAGGAATAGTTTTGACTATCTTACGTGTCTGGTCATTAACCAAAATGGCGAATAAAGTCAACAGCTATCAACAGCTATTGGCAGCTATTGGATTCTATTGACCTGTGACCGATTTTGTTGGATAACGTGAAAACTAAGCATAACAGATAAGACAAACTATTCCTTATTTCAATCCTTTAAGCTAGGGAAACAATTTGCACCACATATTAACTTACTCAAGGCAACTTTTAACTTTTGACCCATGTACACATCAAAATTGACTTTTTCACCATTTTTACAGCTTTTACCTCATAACTCCGGAACTATAAGCCATAGATAAGGCAAGTGCTTCCATCAATTTTATGGATTATCAATGCCTAAAGTAGTTGTCTGCAAAAATTCACAATTTTATCCGGAAGCGCACACTCTTACACTACAGTCCCCTGCTACATGGTACTGTGTTAAAGATTCTGTCCATTTTAAAATACAGACAGGAAATACAAAACTCCATATTTCTTCCACAGTAGATCAACCAATCGTCTAAGGCATGATAGGCAGCTCCACAGGAGATTGAATCTGGACTTAAAGGTGCAACGAGAGATTTTGAGGCACCCAAATATTGTGATAATAGTAATTTCATATAGAGTAGACACTAAATAGATTTCTTACCTTGTATTTTGCTACAGAAATAAAAATAAAATATAGGCGGAATTTCGTATTTGCTCCTATACGAAATTAGAAATTTCACAATTTTTGTACCAAAGTAACATTTCTTAATCCTTGATAGAAAGCTTTAAACCAGTGCAAAAATCAGAATTTTCACATTTTTTAGGAACACCTGCTGTTTTGAAATCTCTCGTTGCACCTTTAAGATAGACATGTGTGATGATTGTTGTTCTTGAATCCACTTAAAATTCTTAGAGAATTTGCCTGGGGTATAAAATGCATGTTGTATTAAGCCTTAAGTATCAGTAAGAACAAAGTATGTTTCACCCAGGCAGTTTAATCTAGTAGATCAGTACTGTACAAATATTGTATAAATACGAATTTATAAATTAGTCTAAAAACCCACGGACGTCGTCATTAGAGCATGTGGGCAGGAGGTCTGGAAGGCGAGACCACAGTCGGTGGTCTTCCATGTGCATTGCAATGAGAAGCTGTTACAGTGATCAATTTTCATAGCAATTTTTTACCAAGTTTGTCGATATATTATAAGTATACCTCTCGATAACATTTTCTGCTCCGAGGTAAAATATTTTTTTTTTAATTCAGTTCTTCACATTATATCAAAGGATTGATTTTGTCAGCGGTATCAATTTTTGCACCACCATATTTATATTACAATTCATGGGAATTTTGTTTTGCAAACGTCCTATATTTCAGTATCGTAGTGATGTATCATCCGGTGTTGTTCTCACTGGGAGGTACTCAAATGTAAAAGAGTGAAATCAACTCTTTCAAGGCGTGACTCTAGGGACCAGCCTTTGTTGGAGTTAAATTTAACTCTTTAAAGAGTGAATTGGTTTGAATGATTTATAATTCGATGAAATTATCACTCTCATAACATGAAGAATTAACAGCATTCACTCTCAAAAAGAGGGCAATGTAACTCCATAAAGACTGTTTCCATAGAGTCACTCCTTGAAAGAGTTATTTTCACTCAAATTTATAATAATGTACCTAACTGGATATAATATATATATCTATATATATCTATATATATTATATATCATATATATATATAGATCTATATATATATATATATAGATATATAGATATATATTCAGAGTTTCCCGCTGTGTGCATCCCTCATACAACTCCGTTGTCGAGACCGCCAATCGCAACAGGTTCATTAATTATCTCCGCTCTGCTTTCAAGCATTGAGCACTCTGCATGAAAATAGTCTCTTCGCCTAGTATATATATATATATATATATTATATATATATATATTTAATATATCTAATATATATATTATATATATATATATATATATATTATATATATATATATATCTATATATATATATATTAAACCATATATATATATATATATATATATATATATATATATATCCGTTTTGCCGTTGTGTACTTCTTTATGAACACTTGCCTCTGGTTATAAGCTCCGAGCGAGAGAGCCTAGGGGTTAGTTGTGCATCAATCTTGTTTTATATACATATATTTCTGGTTTTATTCCCATGTCCTTTTTACTCACCCTTATAAACAATCTATACTCGGGATAGTGTCCCGTCACGGGAAGCAACACAAATCAGCACATTTTCTATTCTAATCAGAGAATGAAAATATGCCACTTTGAATGTGTGCAGTTCATGAAAACAAATTTCTTTTTTTCAGGGTACCTTCAAGTTGATATAATTAAAATCAACGCCCTGGCCAGATTGTAAAGATTTCGAAATAGAGGTTGTCCACATACAATAATTATAATCGAAAATTGGGGGGGGTGAATTCAATTTGAAATACAACACCCAGACATATAAGATGCCGCCGTGGGTCTCTGTACGATCTGGTTTCACAAAATTGAACTTTAAATAATGTACGTCTTCTGACAATTTGTAATCAGCATGAAACTGCTGTATTATACTAGTTGAAAACTTAACTAGATATTTTGCAGTTCTCGGTGTTCTTGTTGTGCAGGTTTAGTTTGTTTTGTTGTTTGTTTGTTCATTAGTTTATCATCCAATGGAACCTCATAGTTGTAAATAGGAACTGCCCAATTCTGATTATACCAAATCTCATTTTTTGAGGAGTAAATTGAGAGATGAGGTTGTTGATCATGGATCAACCTAGTACGTGACAGAAATACATAACAATATTTGTCCATTTAAACAAAAATTACAGTAGGGCCCCTTACAACAAAGCCTATTCTTATAGGTGGTGATTTAAACCAATACCATAATAACATTTGCAGTGTGTCTATATTGTACTGTACAAACACATGTAGTACTTAGGGATAAAAGTGTTTAAGACCACAAGACATTTCATGATCATGCTTAAAAATCCCTGTTATATTAAATGCTTTGGTAGGTAAATGAATTTAAAAGTCAGGGTTTTTTTATGTGTTGAGAATAACGTTTTTTGTGTGATCACATACATTATTGAGGTGAAAATTTCTCAAAACTAATGCATTGTGGGATGACTATACAACACCCTCTGTCTTAGGTCAGTTGTTTTTTGAGATTGGATATTTGACTATCCAATTAAACTCACCGGGTTGTGAACACCCTCCTGTGCACCTTCCCATGACCCCCTTACAAGGACGTTTTTTTCACACAGGTAAACAAATACAGGGCCTGTGGGACTATAAAGCTCTTGCAACTCAACTAAAGCCCACCAGCAACAATTTTGGGAAATTACAACTCAATAATGTCATGGATCTCATAAAAATCATATTCTTAACAATAAAAACCAGGACTTCTCTACATGATTTTAGCCCACAAAGCATTAATACTTAGGATTTTTAAGCATGATCATGAAAAGTCTTGTGCTTCTTCAACTTCTAGAATACCTTTATCTTTAAGTTACTGACTTTCAATATATGCACATCGCAACAGACTCTAATCATAATTGAACCTATCACTATCCGATTGTGGTTGATGCAGGATTTCACTAATAATTATGTTGACCTTTTTGTGAGACTCAATCTCTCATTCTCAAAATTGATTATTTTTCCAAATTGGCACCAAGATTTAAAACTTTTACATGAGAGTCGGGACAAGGTTTTTTTTTAGACCAGGCATGGTACTGGTAGCTATTGGTATTCACATAACCTACTACATGTTCCATGGCAGATTTGTTGGTTGCATGGCTAATCCAAGACCACCCATATAAATCAGGGGAGAAAAATAGGGGAGAATCGGCGAAGAGAGGAACTGGGGGAAGCAAGATGATAGAGTGAAAGTGAGAGAGGAATAGTGAAAGAGAAAGACAGGGAGTGATGATGGTAGCAGGTTAGTCTGGTAGAACAAGAAAGAAACGCTCCCTACGCTCGGTATCTGGAAAGCTTTGGTGGTCATCCCAGCCACACTGTTTTATACACACTGCTGCATGGTGGGGCATATCGTTGTTGCCAGCCTAATACAATGGCGAAAACTGCGGATTGGTGTCAGGAAGGCATCCGGTCAAATTTTGTTGTGGTCCACTAATCCTCATATGTTTGGCATTTTGCTTTAGTGTGACTTCAAATCCGGGTCATCTTGTAGCGGCTACACAAAACCAATCGACATTATTATTGCCACTAAATCCTCATATGTGCAGTTTTCAGGCGCGGATCAGGGGGCGGAGGGGGCGCGGTAATTCTGCAAATTCTTTGTAAAACCACCCCATTTGAGCTATTTTTGGACATTACTACTGCCTTTTCAGCCCTCGTAATTTTGACATTTTTCAAATCCCTGGATCCGCCCTTGGTTTTACTTTACTTTGAGTGTGAGCTGAATCCGGCCAGCCTTGTTAGCGGCCAGACAAAGCCAATCCGGTCAATTATTATTGGCCCACAAATCCCCCTCATATTGTGGTAGTTTTTGCTTGAGTTGAGCTGATCCGGCCAGCCTGTTGCGCAACTACAAAACCAATCCGGACAAAGTATTATTGGTCCACTAAATCCGTCCTCATATGGTGGTAGTTTTTGCTTGAGTGTGAGCTGAATCCGGCCACCAGCCTTGTTAGCGGCCGTAACGAAACCATCCGGTCAATTATTATTGTCCACTAAATCCTCAGAAGGTGGTAGTTTACCACCTGAAGATGAGGACTTAAGCATATGATGGGTACCTGGTTTGGAAAGAAGCGATGTAACCGTCCGCACATCGTACCTGAAAAAAAGGTGAGTGCCCCCCCCCCCCCCCCCCCGATTGCATGCACGTTGGTATGGGGCACGTGTTAAAAGGATACGAGCATGTGTTAAAGAAGGAATTTTGAGTTCGAGGTGGGAGGATTGAGGAGGGGACTTCCAAAGAAGACTGGGAAGAAGCAATTGTAGGAGGAGAATAGGAGGGTTGGGGTTGAGGGTGCATTGATTCGAGTGAAGTAATTGGCGGTTGCTGCTAGTGTTGAGGTGAATCCGGCCAGCCCCCCCCCCTTTGATTAACAACAACAACACTACTAACTGAAATTTAAACTACCTTAGGTTCTCCAGGTAGACAAGGTATGTATTATATTATTAAGCTTTCCCTGGAGATGGCCAGCGCAACGATAGCGGTGAAAAAAACCATGCGCTTGGCCGTATTCGAATCCGGCGACCGTCGATTATAAATATAATACATCCTTTTCGACCTGGAGAACAAGTAGTTTAAATTTCAAAACAAATATAATCGTATATGTTAAATATACAGTTCGATGCTATCCGCTAGAACAGCGAAGGGACCCTTTCGAACCTAACACCTAATAGATGATATCTAAACGCTCTTTCTCCCGACCCAGCTTGATAGCTTCATCGGTAGAGCGTCGTGCATGTAAAACGAAGGTTGCCGGTTTCGTACTCCGGCCAAGCGCACATGGGTTTTTTTCAAAGCTATCGTGCGCTGGCCATCTCCAGGGAAAGATTAATAATATAATACATCCTTGTCTACCTGAGAACTAAGTAGTTTAAATTTCAAAACAAATATAATCGTATAGGTTAAATATACATTTCTGATGCTATCCGCTGTAAAGCGAAGGACACCTTCGAACCTAACACCTATAGATGATATATATCGCTCTTCTACCGACCCAGCTTGGTAGCTCAGTCGTTAGAGCGTCGTGCATGTAAAACGAGGTCGCCGGGTCCGATCCGGCAAGCGCACAGTGGTTTTTTTTCAACGCTATCGTGCGCTGGCCACTCCAGGGAAAGATTAATAATATCAGGGCCTAATACAACACTACTACTACTACTACACAACTACTACGACTACTCTACTACTGAACTAGGAGTGATGTCCCATACTTTCGCGCAGCTATTGTGCATGCGGATCGGGAACGCCGACTTGTACGCTCGCGATTCACGGTTCGGCCTACTGCGATTCCAGCTGCGGCCACACTTTGACTTGGACCGCGTGAAAGCTCTGACGTCACCTCCTAGTTCAGGCCGAACGAATATACTACTCTACTACTGCTGCTGCTGCTGCTGGCTGCTGCTGCGCTGCTGCTGCTACTAACTACTTCTAACTACACTACTCACACTACTACTACTACTACTACTACTACTAACTACTACTAACTACTTACCTACTACTACTAACTACTAATAACTACTACTAACTACACTAATCTAAACTACTACTACTACTACACTACTACTACTACTAGACTACTACACTACTACTACTACTACTACTATACTACTACTAACTAACTACTAACTACTACTCCTACTACTACTACTACTACTACTATACTACACTACTACTACTACTTCCTACTACTTACTACTAACTACCATCTACTACTATCTACTACTACTACTACTACTACTACTACTACTACTACTACTTACTACTACTACTACTACTACTACTACTATTACTACTACTACTACTACTACTACTAACCACCATCCACTACTCCTACTACTACTGACTACTACTACTACGACTACTAACTACTACACTACTACTACTACTAGACACCACTATTACTGCTACTGCTACTTCCTACTACTAACTACATGTACTACTCCTTCCTCCTCCTCCTCTTACGACGTGATAGAACATGAGATTACTTCTCTGAGTAACCAATCAAAACACTGCCTTCCTATATCTCTGTGTAACCATACATCATACTTACAGTATTTCTAAATATGCTTAACTCTCTCCCTGCTGATGTCTTGCTCGACCACACGCATTAATTTTTGTCATTTTTTTTGTTCAAATACAATTTCAACATTGTTTATTTCCAGGGCATATTCAGAGTCAGCCAAAATCATTGAAAGGAGTCCCAACAGCACTATTTTTTTTTTTTTTTTTTTTTAGAACTTAGTTCTCCAATGACTGACGGCAAATCCAATCTGTCCCAAAAAATGTTAACACTCTAAACCAAGGCATTTGGGTCAAAATAAATGTCGCATGGGTCTTTGTTTTTTTTTTGGTATTCTTTTTCAGCCCGCTAAAATACGGTTTATGTTTGCCATTATTTTATTTCAATCCGATACTAGAACAAAAGATTGCTGCATCAAATTGAAAGAGCAAATCAAACTTGGTCCGATTTCCTGCCTTTAATGCATGATGCAACGTTGAATACATTGACTAAGCAACATCTTTTCGTTTCCATTTTAAAAGGAAAAGAACTAATAATTTCTGTGTTCTGTTTTGTTGAAGAACTTCTAGATTCCGGTTTCCGTGTTTTTACAACCAAGCGCATCATCGTTTGGATTTAACGGCTCTTCTAACACTAACAAGAGAGATGTTGGCTAGAGTTCTTGCCATCTTGACCATTATTGGTTCTGTTTGGGCCTCTTACGGATGTCTTTATTTTCAATTTGGTTCAACATTTTTTTTGGGACCGCTGTATTCCGAAAAACCGCCCTCAAATCCGTTATTGAATAGTGTTTTATAATTTTAAACATGGTCCCGCACGGAGAAGTTAATTACCGACAGATATGTAGGTAGTTTAGACGAGTTGATAGGTGTCACATATTTCAATTCTTGAACAAATCATTGTCGATGAACACAATTAAATTGCTTGCAAATAGATATGGGCCTCATTACCTTACTTACTTCCACCGATAGGTTTTTTATGACCTTTTGGTGTTTAAATCTAGTATAGACACCCACACATAGTGCATTTGCCACCTTACATAAATTAGGACAATATGATCACTGCAGTGTGAAATCATGCACGTGAAAGCAATAACAACCAAGCAATTTTGTCTACATGCGATATTCAAGATGGTCAGCAATCAAAGAAAAGTATTCTAAAAATAGTTACGTTTACTCACAATAAAGTTTGGTCATTCCTAACAGCTTGTCAGGTTTTAGGCAAGTGTAAATATTTTTTGTATTGTTAATGAAACCGATTTGCCCTGGTCATAATGGGAAGTTTGGATAAACACCTTTCCCTCTACTTTCCTTCATTCATTTCTTTTTCTTTCTTTTTCTTCTTTCTTCTCCTTCTTTCGGCTTCTCCCTGCTTGCTTGGCTGTCCGCCTGTCTGCTTGCTTGCTCTCTTTGGCTGATCCCTTGAATTGCTTGCACCTGGCGTGTTTTTGACACCAATCACAATACTAGGTGCCAACAATTCTGGGCCGATTTCGGGCAAACTTGTTCAGAAGAACCACTGACCATACGCGACCCCGGGCCTATAGCATGATAGTTGTTTACTTTTGAAACAATGGTAACTTTGGCCTGTATTATAAAAGGGCCTTTGACAAACTGTTTAGATAAATTTATCTCGAAGTAGTGTGAAGTAGTATAGACCCCCCCCCCCTTTTTCACTAATAAAAGTTGGCTGAAAATATTTTAAATTAAAACTGCAGCCAATTAACCTGGATGGAGGGTGCTTCATGATTCATCCTCTGAGGGTTCCAGATTTATGTTATTCCCCATATCTGACCTGCAACTACTTTATTTGGGGCCCCTTTGGGCGACACCCAACTTGGTAGGCTTGGGTGGTGCAAGTACGGATCAGAAAATGCACCTGAAATCACACAATTGGGTGCTTTCTGAAACAGTCTCTCCCACCGACTAGTTATGGCCTCATAGCAACAAGATACTACTGCCACGTGTGACAGTTACACTGGGACATACCGTCTCAACATAAACATATGTAACCTAAATATATACGGGCCCATTCATTTCCCAGTATACCTTGCTCGATAGTTGTATGAGTGCTGTGAATGAGTGAGTATTAAAAATTCATAACGACCACTCACAACAATGTTTCATATACGTGTCTTACATTAAATATAACAACGGGACGATATTAAAACTTCATTTCAATATCAAATACAATAAGCAATACAAAGGATAGATACACAACATACAGTGATGAACCAAATCATCACCATCCATGTATAAAACAAGAAAACCAACTAACTTCAATATACACTAGAAAACATGCTCAATAAAAACAAGTTCAAAATAATCTGATAATTTATAACTATAAACACATCATAGACTATGACAAAGGTCTCACTCATCCAGGTATCAAGCAAAACTCTTCAACTTCAATACCGATAAGCGACAATCACATCAGAACATGCAAACATGGGATCCCCTTTACAGACAAATAGATGTGTGTCATACATTTACATTTTAATTAAATGGCTCCAATACACTTGGGCATTATGCCCAACTGATAGATTTTAAATTACATCCACAATTTGATAAGTAGAAACGCCTAATACCATGCTACTATTTACTATTACAACAAACCTTAAAGTAACAAAATCCTAAATTTAAATACAACCAGTCCTGGTCCATACAGACGAGTTGCCCCTTATAGTAGCCTTTTATGTAAGGGGGGACAGCTTGCCTATTCTAAACCCCGACCGCAGGGGGCCAAGAGTGTAATGAACACGATTTGATTACCAGTTTCGATCTGCTCTATTTTGGAATATAATGTAATATTTTCTATTTCCTTCTCTTAATTCTGACAAATTGCATTTGAATCACAGGTTTTGATTGTGGAGGCCACAGACAGACAGGAGTTGAGAATAACAATGATTTCTTCGAACCTCCCCCCATGCTGCTCTCCAAGTACTTGGATTCCATAAAGAAAAAGCTAACAATGGTTTAACCTGAGAGTGAATATTTTAGTATTTTAGTTGGAATACATTATGATTCTATAGAAAAAATATAATGATTATAGCATATCTCGACCATAATTGCTGTTACATGGCACACGCGTGCGTCTCCATCTACGAGCACCGCGCATTTTTGCAATCAGATGGTGCGCCGTTTTGGCGGGCATGCAAGCATGCCTACGGTTATAGTTCGGAAAGGCTCATTTAGTTTGTCATGGTCTATAGAATTATGAAAAATATGGGTGGTTCTTCAATACAAAATTGAAAAACTGTATTGCTGTCATGAACTGTAAATTACAATGAACTATATGAATGAGATTATTATTATTGGGTAGAGTTGAGAAACAACACATTGCAGGGGCTGACATCAAGAAAAACAACTCATACTTTGGCCATTGAGAAAATCGATACCAAAATAAACTGTTTATCCAAATGGCAGTCTAGGCCATTGGAAGAATACAGATATACTTTACACATAAACAATAACATAGGGAGGCTGGTATTCTGAAAGGAAGACTAACTTTAGACCTGGGTTTAAACCAGGGTTAGTCCTACATGTGTGGACCTTTTTTCTATTCAACATACTCTAAAAATGTGCTGTAACGGGTGAGAAAATTTCTCATGGATGGGCTGTTCCGGTGTAGAAGTAATTATAGTCCGGCGTACTCATAGTCCAGGAACAATGGTGAACAATAGGGCAATCGATTCAGTTGACTCTCCACGCAACATTAGTTTCACGCTTTATTCCGTTATCGTCTATGGAGCCCCGGACTGTGGCTCCCGCCGGACTATATCTGCTTTCACACCGGCCCATCCATGAGGATTTTCCTCACCCATTTAACTTTCGCAGCATTTTGAAAGAAAAAAGTCCACTCTTGTGGGACTAACTCTGGTTTAAACCCATGTCTAAAATTAGTCTCCCTTTCAGAATACCAGCCTAAGATTCTCAAGAATTGCAACCAGGTAATTTGTAGACTAACTTTTAAGTCTGCCGTAACTTTAATCACCAAATGTGATGTCTATTTACACTACCTTATAGTCACAGGTCACAGGCCCATCAAACAGGGTGGGTGCCATTGGAATTAACTGTTGTGTGTGTGTTTTCTTGTGTTAAACGCCATTTCCGTCATCTGATGAATAAAATTGTTCTGTTTACCCATAAGTGCACTTCTTCTTAGCGTATCCACAAGTCATTGGTAATGGCTTGTGGTGGTGTCAGGATTTATTCAACTGAGTAAGCTGATCCGGGGCCGCGTGTATCCATGATACGGACGCTCCTAACATGGCCCTCTTAAGGGCACTGATTTAGGCTTAATTATTTAAGGTAAGGGCTGATGTATAAAAATTTTACAAGGTTTCCGTGCAAAAATCAATGTTGAAAAATCTTGAGGGTGCACATTTTTTTTTTTTGAAATGTGCCAATTTAGAAAGTGGTGAGTAAAAATCTCCACCGCAGGAAAAGTTCACGGGGTAAGATGAGGGGTAAGGTTAATTTTATATAATATAAACCAAAATTCATGAAATCATTTCAAACAGTTGTCATTAACATCCAAACATCTTTATAGACATTAACAATGAAATTCCTAAGATATGTTTGCTTTAGTAGATATCCTTTCGGGAAAAAATGACCTTTACATTTTGCAAGGGGTAGGGTTGATCTTGGGTTACATTTAGCCATATAAATAAAAGGAAAATATGGCCCCTTATTTTAATTGTACCAGAGATATCATTATCAGCTTAATCCTTTGGTTTGGGATACTTTGATGGAATGCAAAAATCAGCGCATTTAATTTTTGTAGGGACACATTGATATACATGTACAGGTTTCACAGGTATATCACATTGATATATGTACAGGTTTCAGCACCGATATTGCGAGAGAATAGACAAAATGTGGAAATTCGTTTTTTTAACTTATAAATCAGGGTTGAGTGTGTACAATTCCGTATAATTGATGTAGAAACAAACAACCAAATGGTGAAAAAATGAAGTATTTGAGGAAATTTGTCATACCGTCTCCTGTAAATAGACATACAGCGATGGCGTCTCAAAATTTACACTAAATAGCTAATTGTGGTTTACAATGGTACAGAATAAACAAAGATCAATAATATTTGAGTTTGAGGTCAAACTGTATTGATCATGGTGCACAATATTGCGTTTAAAATCTGGCCGGATATTCACCGGGAGAGGATTTTTTTTAATCTCAAGTCGGAATTTTGATACGCACGTAAAGAAATTACAGAATGAGATAAAAAGTACTGCCTTGTCTTTAATACACGGATTTCAAGCCAACAACTTGCAGGTTTTGTTTTCTTATCCATGCCAGTAACAAAAATACAAAAATATGAATTTTTATGATTTTTTCGATGTTTCGGATTAGTAAATCGCTGCTTATCCATTTCAAACTTACTATACTTTTATGTACAAACATGCCATCAAGAAACTCTAATTTTTTCGCTATCATGCGACTGGTACCTTAAATATTTGTTTTTTTCAGAAGATCTTGATACTGTCAGCCTGCCAAGCATGGAAAATACAAGGGTTGACCAGCATCCCGGTGAGAATCGGCACCCAACACAATTCACCGCACGGACTAATTGAATAGAAGCACATTCTTCCCTGCAGAAAAAAAAATAAATAGAGTGATGGACACTTCTGGTTTACATATGCTCCTTTAAGCAGAACCCTAAAGATATCTAGCTCACATTGCAGCCAGTTTATGCAAATCACAGTTTTTGAGGGGTCAACTTAGGTATGTGGCCCACTGTCACTAATTTTAACAATGCCTGGCAGTAGGGTTGGGTGTAATTAGAGGTGTGAAATCTGAAATCACTCATATTGCACCTTCAAAGCACAACAAAAGAACTTTCTGGAGGTTGTTTGTTCATTTCACCACTAATTGGCTGAACAACATTCCCAAGTAGTTCAATAAAGAATATGGAATGAGCCATTTCATTTGGCAGAACAGAATAATATTTTGTTTAGAAAATTATTTGTCTAGAAATGAAAGCAATTGTTAGTGCTTGTAGGAATAATTTCCTATAGCTGCACTAAGGAAATAATAATTTTAGAATGTGGTAATATTGTATTATGTACTAACACAAAAGTAATATATATGTACATCTACAATCTATGAAATAAATAGTGGAACACTCGCCTCCACTTGCTACATTGCTCACATTGGCTAGAGCTTGAGAGTTTCCATAATCTGAACCATCTGACACACTTTTCTGACACACTTATTAATTCGGAAACCTTAACAGAATAAACATGTGCTTTATTCCTTGAAGGGTTTCCGAATTCATAAGCGTGTCAGAAAAAAAAATGTGTCAGATGGGTCAGGTTACGGAAACTCCTTTCGAGCTTACAACCTACAAGCCCTCCGAAAATCGTTCAAAGTGTTCCAACAATTATTTCCAAGATTGTAGTATTAAAGCAATATTAGCACATTTTTTGAAGAGCGCCCCCAATTTTCAAAATTTGATATTTTTGCAGAGTTATGTTGGTAATTGTCTACGAAACTATACCTGCAAACGAGAATGCTAAAAAATGCGTATTTATCATAAAATAAGCGATTTTGTAATTAAAATTGGGATCCCAGATTGAACTTAACGGCGGAGCTGGAAATGCTACGTTTATGTCCGTCCATGATGAAATAGTGCCACCTCAAGAAAATAACCTCTAACTTGACTTGCCTGAACCAATAAAGCACCTAATGGATGAGCGTAAATATGTACATGGCGCTATTTCCCGGCTATTTCACAGTTGGAAGGCCGTTTCCAGCAGCCGTTGAATTATTATCGGGATCCCGATATTAATTATTCTAATTACAAAATTCCTTCGTTTGTGACACACAGACATTTTCGAGCTTAACCATTCACATGTATAGTTTACTAGCCAGTTACCAATGCAACTGTGTAAAAATCTCAATTTTTTGAAAAATTGGGGGCGCTCTTTAAAAAAATGTGCTAATATTGCTTTAACTGGTGGAATGCTTTAGGGCAGCAGACCATGCAGCATGGCAGCAATTCAGAATTTAACCCTCTGGGCACTACATTGTTAAAAATAAAACTGTAAAAAAAAAAGCGTTTTGACTGGCAGCTGGGAATCACAACGTGTAGAACGTAAAATAACTGGGTCCGTAAAAATACGAAACTATTGCAGGGAACGTAAAATAACAACGCGAAACCACAGCTTTAACGTTATTGTTGATTTTGATTTTTTTAAACAATATTAATAATTAAAAACGTTATTGCAATCTTCTCACATAATTTTAACTTTGTAGCTATGACATCATACAAACGTTGCATTTACGTAACCACGTGGATGTAAAATAATTATATTTTTGGCAAAACGTTTAAAAAAAAAACCAAGGAAAACATGAAGAAAAATAAGATTCAATCAACATACAATTTGTTTCATATGGCAATTCATATTCAAATGTCATGTCACCAGTTATTTTAATCATGAGTATTTTTATACATGTACCTTACTCAGATTCGAACCAGGGCCTAAAGATTACAAGTCCTATACCCTATCCACTACACTACATAACTTTACAGATATCGCATGGTAGAATTAAATATATTAACTCTTTTTTTTTCAAATTAAAAAAAAAACAATTATACAAAATATACAAGTAGAAATCGAGAATTTTTAAAATTATATCAAAAATAAAAGAGAAAATGAGATTTTGCATTTTGATGGTGTGAAATGTGAATACGATACTGAGAAGCGGGGCTAAATTATAAAACAGAAAAATACTGGCAATGCTTAAAATTGTATTGTAAACCACAAAGCACACACGCCAATGTTAAAGTAAAAAACTGTACCTTAAATGAGCCAATTTGTTTTAAACAATGTAATTAAAAAAGAATGGAAATAATGAAAACCAAAGAAAAACAAACTGATGCAACTGAATGCGACAGGATAGCAATCAATCAATAATTATAAAAAGACTTAGCAATGCGATAAGTTCTAGAATCACTCATATGTGCAACTGACCTAGGTGAACAAAAAACGACTGTTAAAGGGATTAGCAGCGATAATGCGAGAAAATCGGAAAAAATGTGGAAATGCATTTTTTAAACTTATAATTCGGGGATAAGTGTGTACAATTACATATAACTGCTTTAATGTAGGACAAACACACCAAATAGTGAATAAAATCAAGTGTTGGAGGAAATTTGTCATACTGTCTCCCGCAAATAGACATACAGCGATGGCGTTAACCCTAAAAGGCTCGGGGCCTTTCTTTGAAGCCTTGCGCTCGATTTAAGACCATTTTAAACAAAATTGGACCATTTTAAACATAATCGCGCACTGGGTGCGCGAAGAAAAGCTATTTCCCATTGAAATCACACAACATAGAGCAGAAATACAGTTTTTTGTGCTTGTAGGAATACTTTTCCTATAGCTGCACTCCAGGAAAAATAATTTTAGAATGTTGTATATTGTAATTAGGTACTAACACAAAAAGTAATATATATGTACATCTACAATCTATGAAATAATAGCTGGGACACTCGCCATCCACTTTGCTACATGCTCACATTGGCTAGCTTGAGAGTTTCCATAATCTGAACCATCTGAACACACTTTTTCTGACACACTTATTATTCGGAAACCTAACAGAATAAAGCATGTGCTTTATATTTCCGTGAAGGGTTTCCGAATTCATAGGTGTGCCAGAAAAAATGTGTCAGATGGGTCCGGTTACGGAAACTCCTTTCGAGCTTACAACCTACAAGCCCTCGAAATCGTTTAAAAGAAGTGTTCCAAATATTATTTCCAAGATTGTAGTATTAAAGCATATTAGCACTTTTTTGAAGAGCGCCCCATTTCAAATTTTTTGAGATTTTTTGCAGAGTTATGTTGTAGTGTCTACGAACTGATAACCTGCAAACGAGAATTGCTAAAAAATGCGTATTTTAAGCATAAAATAAGCGATTTTTGTAATTAAATTGGATCCCAGATTGACTTAACGGCGGAGCTGGAAATGCTACGTTTATTGTCCGTTCCATGATAAATAGTGCCCCTCAATAAAATCACCTCTATTTGACTTGCCTGAACAATAAAGCACCTAATGGAATGAGTCAGTATCATGTACATTGCTCTATTTCCCGGCTATTTCACAGTTGGGTGGAATGCCGTATTCCATGCACCGTTGAATTATTATCGGGATACGATATTAATTATTCTAATTAACAAAATTCCTTTCGTTGGTGACACAACAGACATTTTTCGAACTTAATACCAGTTCACATGTAAAAGTTTACTAGCCAGTTACCATGGCACCTGTGTAAAATCTCAATTTTTTGAAACATTGGGGGCGCTCTTTAAAAAAAATGTGCTCAAAAATGCTTTACCTTGGATGCTTTAGGGCAGCAGACCATGCAGCAATGGCAGCAATTCAGAATTTAACCCTCTGGGCAACTACATTGTTAAAAGAAACTGTAAAAAAACAGAAGCGTGTTGACTGGCAGCTGGGAATCACAACGTTAGAACGTAAAATAACTGGGTCCGTAAAACGAAACTTTGTCCGGGAACGTAAAATAACAACGGCGAAACCACAGCTTTAACTTTATTGTTTAATTTTTGATTTTTTTTAAACAATATTATAACTTAACAACGTTATTGCATCTTCTCACTTAATTTTAACTTTGTAGCTATGACGCATAACAAACGTTGCATTTACGTAACACGTGGATGTAAAATAATTCTATTTTGTTTTGGCAAACGTTTTAAAAAAAAAAGCAAGGAAAACATGAGAAAAATAAGATTCATCAACAGGCAATTTGTTTCATATGGCAAGTCATATCAAATGTCATGTCCCAGTTATTTTAATCAGTAAGTATTTTTATACATGTACCTACTATATTCGAACCAGGGCCTCAGATTACAAGTCCTATACCCATCCACTACACTACTAACTTTACAGATTCGCATGGTAGAATAATATATTAACTCGTTTTTTTTCAATTAAAAAAACACATGATACAAATATACAGTAGAATCGCGAAATTTTTAAAAAAAAAAAATTATCTCACAAATAAAACAAGATAAAATAAGATTTTGGCATTTTTTGTTGTGTGAAATGTGAATACGATACTGAGAAGCGGGGCTAAATTATAAACAGAAAAATACTGGCAATTGCTAAAATTGTATTGTAAACACAAAGCACACACGCCAATGTTAAAGTAAAAAAACTGTACCTTAAATGAGCCAATTTGTTTTAAACAATGGGGGGGGGGGGGATCTAAAAAGAATGGAAATAATGAAACGCAAAGAAAAACAATCTGAGCAACTGAATGCGGACAGATAGCAAATCAATCAATAATTATCAAAAGACTTAGCAATGCGATAAGTTCTAGAATCCTCATATGTGCACTGACCTAGGTGAACAAAAAACGACTGGTAAAGGTAATTAGTAGTCGATAATGCGAGAAAATCGGAAAATGTGGAAATGCATTTTTTTTAAACTTATACTTCGGGGATAAGTGTGTACAATTCCAGATAACTGCTTTAATTTATGGACAAACCCACCAATAGTGACTAATCAGTGTTGGAGGAATATTGTCATACTGTCTTCCGTAAATAGACATACAAGCGATGGCGTTAACCCTAAAAGGCCTCGGCGGGCCTTTCTTTGAAGCCTGCGCTCGATTTAAGACCAGTTTAAACAAATCGACCATTTTAAACATAATCGCGCACGGGTGCGGCGCGAAGAAAACTATTTTCCCATTGAAATCACCAACATTAGAGCAGAAATCCAGATTTTTGTGCTAAAGGATACCGTTACAACTATGTGTTTTATTTATCTTATTTCTTTTATTTATTTATAGTAAGAGCATGTTTCGCAACTTTGACACCCATCATGGCCAAAAATAAAGAAACTTATTCCACTTTTGCTTGAAAAAATGGCGAAAAAAACCATGAATTTTGCGATTTTTGTGTAGATTTTTCTCGCATTTTTGCAATGACGTCAATGTTTGACGTCACTGTGACGTTATACAAGATATGTTTGTACTATTTTTGGTATCAATGGACTCTGGAGGGTCATAGCTATCCATTGTACCACCAATATGGTAGTTCATCAATCTCCGTGTCCGAAGATACTGCCCCCCCCCCCCCCCGGCGGTGAGATGGCCAAAAGCCCGCGGCTTTAGGGTTACATAACACCAAACACCTGGATTGTGGTTTAACAATAGGCATAAAGACAACACAGATATTTTTTTGTCTTTTGAGGTCAAACTGTACACGTCATGGTGCACATCGCATAAACCTACAACTGGGATCTTCTCACGAATGCCTTTTTTGATCTCAAGTCGGATTTTTATACGCAACGTTAGAAATTCCAGACTCGATAAAATACGCTTTGTGTCTGAATACATACAAACGGATTTCAGCCAATCACTTTGCAGGTTCATACAGCCAGGTTATGTTAGCCATCAATCCATCTAAACAAAAATACCAAAATATGAATTTTTGATGATTTTTTTTTTCGATGTTCTTTGGACCATCGTTGAGCCACCGAAACCCTCTTTTGAATAAAGTCAGATAATGAAATCAACAGGCTTGTTAAGACGGAATAAAAAACGTGGGGGAGTATGAAGCCTAACCCATTAATAGAGAATCAATCGAGTTCGCTCACCAACTGTAATTGACTACATTGCCTAGGTCCAATTGCAAATAATAATTTACAACGGCCGGACAGATCAACCAATTGAAGCTGATGACACCAAAATTCGCAGTATAAAAAATTAGCTTATGAATAACACCGCAGACTGGTTAACATACGATACCTGCGGCGTGTCCGAAATCAACAGGTTTGATTTTGGTGACGAACAACAGCGGTTAACTTACAGGATATGCCATGAACAACAAATTAGATCAGATCATACTTCCAGAATTCTTCTTGAACAAGTACAGAACAAAAAGACCGCTAGGTGACTGGTTTTGAAGGTGTCCATTTTAACCGGTTTTTGGTCATTTTGTGAACCCCATGTCAGATCTGAACTATCTGACATATGCAGGTCTGACATGGCCTAATCGGGAGTAATAAATGTAGGTAAGGGATGGGCGATTACCATTAATGTTAATGTTATTCCTCTTCAAACGACGTACTTTTGATCTAAACAAGTGGAATGACAATGACGGGTCCCATTTATTGTTTAACAGACACCAGAGACTAAATCATTTGCGCGCGAGTTCCTAATCGGGAATTTCGGTCGGGAAATTTGGAGTCCGCGCCACGCCTGCATTCTGCATTAGTCTTGTTTCAACGGAGCTGTTTGGACGTTCCTCATGTTCCTTTAATTACACTGTAAAATGTGTAACATATTGCAATCTATCAACGTATTCTGCAATGAGTTACTCAGATATATGCCAAACTATAAGCTAACCCAACAATTGTCATTTACCACTTTGATGGGAGTTTTTTGTTTACCAAAACAACCGGTTTTCCACCCTAGCCCATCTGCAAAAAACAGTTACACATTCATGATCGAGTCGTGTTAGCTTGTGTTGTTGCAAATCGCCGTTGGGAAGTACCAATGGGTGAAAAATATGCATATTTCAATGCAATCATAAAACATCGCAAATAACTTAATGAGGTTAAGCGTTACCATTTTTGAGTGGAAAACACATCGCATTTTAAAATCGGCAGATTAATTATCCCCTATTCCTAATACATGCGAATACTTCTGAGCTTGACAACAAAAAACACGATGTTCCCGTGGTAAGGTATGGCGATACCGTCCTCTCTAAACTAACGGGATAAAATTCCACTTTCGGCTCCAACCAAATGGAGCAAAACGAAAAAACCCGATTAGGCCTTGTCAGATATGTCAGATCTGATATGTCAGATATGTCAATCTGACATGGGATCACAAATGACCAAACCGCCTTAACTAGGCAGGTTATTCCATCCACCACAGAGTCGCCGGCCGCGTAGAAACTGTGTATTCAATTCATTCAATTCAATTTATTCAGCATAACATATCGAACGTGACAGAATGTATAATACAGTATAATTATACTATATATATGAAAAATACATAAAGTAACAATTGTATACTGTACTAAGATAAAACTAGTGAGGTATTTGAGTATATGCTATGACCAGTAATGGAAAACCCTATAGGGCTTATTGTTCTTGCTGGCCCTGTAATACATACAAGACAATATACTCAAATTACAAGAAATAATACAAGTAAGGGTGACATAGAATATTTACATAGGTACATAACGCATACCAACAGAAAGAACAAACAAACAAAAACAAACATATCAAGCTAAACACACTTAACGGGAAAACAGGAAAATCGAATTTGGAAGAAGGAGAGACTTATATCAACATGTCTTGGCTGTGGTATGTATACATTTTCATACGAGGAGCAAAGATAGAAGAGGTAGCGGTGAGGAAAATGTAAGGAAGAGAGATAGAAATAGGGAGAGAGAAAGGTGAGATAAATAAGGACTTGGGAGAAGGAAAAAGAATTGTCTGTTGATGAAATTTTTTTTCAGTTGAGCTTAAAAGTATTTTTTGTATGTATTGGTTGTATTGATCCCTGGAAGATCAATCCAAAGTTTTGCGCCGTTGTACTGAATGAAGTGTTTTTTTCAGAGGAAATTGTGAGGGAAAGATGAAGTTTGTCGGCTTGTCTGGTATTCAGCGTGGTATTTGTCTGTTTGTGGTAATTGCTGAAGTTCGGAGAGGTAAATGATTGTTGTGATAGTCAAACAGG
Source organism: Ophioderma brevispina (assembly GCA_023653785.1). Taxonomy (NCBI): domain Eukaryota; kingdom Metazoa; phylum Echinodermata; class Ophiuroidea; order Amphilepidida; family Ophiodermatidae; genus Ophioderma; species Ophioderma brevispina. The sequence continues at coordinate 90,004 of JAMKCH010004212.1, forward strand.
AAGAGCGCTGTTTGAATTGTTGAGGTGCTCTATTTTAAGTGTTTTCAGTGAGTGAAATATGGCAAGTGGGCGTTTCTGGGGGGTGATTTTGTGATAGTGCGAATGGCCCATTTTCTGTGTGATATTTAGTTTGGTGAGTCTTGAATTAGTCGTTGGAGGCCCAGATGAGGTTACAGTAGCTAAGGTAAGGGAGAACTAGTGTGTTGTAAATTGATTTTATAGTGTAGTCTGGAAGGTGGTGTTAACTCTGTAGATGTTCCAATTGCGTGAGACGCTTAGTGGTGACAGAGTTTGATGTTTTTCATTCCATGTTAGTTTTGTCGTCGATTGTGATGTTAAGGAATTTGGTTGAGTGTACCTGGGAGATTGTCTGGTGATCTATGTTAATTTTTGGTTGTGATTAGTGTTGTGTGTTGAAAAAGCATGTAGTAGTTTTTTAACAATTGAAGAAAGTTTTTGTTAGCCCGAAACCAGTCAGGGATTTTGCGATTTCATGATTCATGTTGTTAAAAGTGCATTAATGTTAGGGTTTGAAAGAAAAATGTATTGTGTCATCTGCAAATACGATTCGTTTTAGTGGTGTTAGAGGTTTTAGTTTGATATGATTGCATGAAATGATGAAAAGTAGTGGGTCCAAGGATTTAGCCCTTGGCGGACGCCAACTGTGATAGGTGTGATGGATGATGCGTTGAGGGTACGTAGACTGATTGTGAGCGGTTTGTTAGGTAACTCCTGAACCACTCCAAGGCTACTCCACTGACACCGTAATGATAAAAGCTTGTGAAGAAGAATGTTGGGGTCAATGGGTGTCGAAAGCCTTGGAGAGACCCAGGAATACCCCCATGGAGTGGAGTTTATTTTTAGTGCAGGGTGAGTTTGGTTGTTAGTTCAAGAGTGCCATGTAAGTCGAGCGTTTGGGGGTGCCTAAAACCGTATGTTTCATCGACACGAATGTGCTTGTAGAAGAAGGTGACAGACGTGTGTACATGACTTTTTCCAGTAGTTTTTTGAAAAAGATGGAAAAACAGAAATGGGCTGTAATTTGCAATGTTGTGAACATCTTTGGTTTTTGTAAAAGGAATGACTTTGGGGCTGATTTGGTGATTGGGAAAGTGTTCCGGTGAGAAGTGATTGGTTAAATATTGCATCAAGGCGAAATGATGTATCATATATTTGTTGGCAAGGCCCAGATCGATCTTTTCCGGTACCCGCACTTTTATACCAGGTTTTAACAGTTGGCGAAGTTTGTTGTATTTCATCAACATTGACGGATTTTCAGGAACATAATGGGTGATGGTGTTTTTTTGGAAGTTTTTGTTTAAATGGGTTACTTGTCAGTTGGTGTAATTTTTGTTAGCTAAGTTTTTGCCCGGGTGTTAAGTGTCGTTAAATGCGTTAGCTCTGTTTCAAGCGGTCGGTTATCTGCTATTATTATGAGTGAAAAGGTAAGGGTTGTTTAGTGATACCTTCCTACCTAGACTGTTGTTGAGGAATTGTCCAGGTTTTTGGTGAGACATTTTTTGAGTTCTGATTTTGTTTCTGTGGTGTGTTTTTCTTGGGCCAATAACGATAATGTGAGTTAATTTGTTTTTTGTTTGTTGATTGTTGTATGTTTGCTGGTGGTGTTTTTTCTTCAGGTATTTTTCTAGAGGCCGTGCTTGTGTTTTTGATTGACTTGGAAATTGCCGTTGGCCAGCCAGGGCTGTTATGGTTACGATTTTTAGGGTCTTCTTTTGTACGGGGGAATGATTCGTTGTAATGATTCGTTATAAGTTGTATGAAGTTTTGTACTCTATGTTTGGGTCAGTTTCTGTGAGTATTTATGTTCCCATGATTCAGTGTTGAGTCTACGGTTAAATTTGCGAATGTTGTGATCTCTGTATCACGTTTAGTGATTGTTGTTTTCTTGGCATGCTTATGCTTAAGTGATGTACTGAGGAATATTGGGAAATGATCTGTAGTGGTCCAGTGACAAATATCCCTGGTGTGGGAGTCTGTGTCAGTGGAGTTGTGATAATGTTAGCATGATCGTGGCGTGTTTATTCGTAATGTTGTAGTCCGTTATTTAGGATATAAGAGTTGCAAGATGATGTGTTGATAAGCGTCATTAATGTGGTGAATGAGTAGAATAATTGAGAAGATTGCCATTAAAGTCAACCGACAATATAGACCTCACGGTTGGGTTTCTATTAGTTCAGTGAGAAGCTGCTCCTCGAAGCTATTGTTAAAAATTTTTTGGATTGTGTTCATGCAGTCTGTAAATAACTCCGACAGTAGTGTGTTTGGGTCTATTGTGGGTGTTAATGGTGAGTTCGATGAAAAATTGAGTCAAATTCTGGTTCTGGTGTTGTGTCGATGATTTTGTAGAGATGTGATTTTTTATGTAAAAGACAAACTCCCCTTCCTCTTCCAGTTAGTGCATCCTGGAATGTAACGTGTAGCCATAAATGTGAAGGTGGTGAATTTGGTGTCATAAGCATGTTTCTGCAAATGCTTAGACAGAGAAAGAGTGGTTGAAGGTGTGATCAAGGTAGTTAGTGATTTTCTCATATGCTTTTTGTGTACTACGCCAGTTGAAATGGAATATGGAAAATGAGCCGTTACTTGATGGTTTTATTAGTGTATTAAACTGGTCCGTCAGTGTGATGAAGCGGAGTCCTAACCAGAGTTTTGTTAGGATAAGTCAAAGTACATAATAGCGAGGGGGTATAAGGGAGAGAGAGAGGGGAGAGAAAAATTAGAGAGAGATAAAGAGAGAGTGTTGAAAGAGAGGGAGAACTCGAGAGATTGGATGGATGATGTAGGTTGAAAAAGGAAGAGAGTTAGAAGAGCAAATGAGGAGGAGGGTAATAAAAGTGAAGCAATACCTGTAGACAGGATGTGTTTTACAGTCGACAGACGAAAGTAAAAAATGACAATCACCATAGGTAAAAACAAACAAGGGCTAAGAAATACAAAAACATAAAATGACAAGTATCAATAGTAAAGTAAAGAAGGAAGGAAGGGTTAATGAGAAAAATAGCAAGAAATCAAGTAGGTGGGAAAGTCAGAAAAGGATTAAAATGGCAAATAAAGCGGCAAGAGAGACAGAGAATGAAGAAGGCAGGCAGTGTGAGGCTAGTAATTGCCGTGCAAGAGGAGTGGACGTATTGTTTAGGAGAGAAAAGAGTAAGATCGAATCGAACGACAGGAGCGTCACTGTGAGATTGGAAGAGGAGATCAGGAAGTTGAGGATAGCCTAGCCAGAAAAAGGTTAAAAGGGACAGCAAGACAGGAGAAGGAAGATAATAACAGGACACACTGGCAATACAACACCAAAAACATAAGGTATTACAAAAATACTATCCTAACAGGTTAAGTTAAAAAAATGACAAGTACTTATTTAACTAACTTCAATAATCAATCTCCAATCAAATGCTAATAAAGTTAAGCTTATATACTAGCAATAACTAGACAAAAATTTATATAACTTAAATCAAAAAAACCCAGTGGTTTTATAGTATGAAAAAACCACAAATAAACCAACAAAAAATCTGAGCAGAAAATTTATGTAAAAAGGTTTGTATCACACTTATCTCTGTGCACATGGCCTAACATGATTACTTCTACATATATACGCACATACCTATATCAAATGAAAACTTAATATTTTGTAGGGGGTAATGGCAAAATAAATAACTATAGTCAGTGCGAAATGAATTTTAACGGTCCTTTCCAACCTGCATCAGTGGGGGTCTTCAAATTATCCCAGAAAAGTGAAGAGCAACGAAATCATCCCCAAATGGGGAAAGAGCACTGGGGCGTGTCTAGCGAGAACATAAATAGACCCTCAACATTGAAGTTGGAAGTTACGTTAGTGTACCATGTCTAATCAAGCACAAGACAGAGATGTAAAAAAAAACACTAAAATGCTCATAAAAAAAATAAAGGGATCATAAGTACAGATTAGACAGTGGGTTATTTACTCGAATGAAGAGATCATCAAACCGATCATCCGTTCAAGTTGGAAAATGGATTGGTTACCTTTAATATCAGCATGAAGTCACATCAGTGACGTCAGTGTTAGTGTATCATTTGGGCAGCAATCAAACGTAAGTGTTGATCATGACTAAAATGCCAAGCGCGCTGCCTGAATAAAGTGAGGCAAAACATTACCAGAGGCAACTCTGAACGCGTTGACGTTGACGTCACCTGAGTCGAGAAAGGTAGTTGGAGTATACTAAAACGTTCATTATAATAAAACCCTGTGTACGTGCATGATATATTGTATCATTCAATCATACTGGTCACTATGTCCGATCGCATCGTGTTCTGAGTAATGTGAAAAAAGTGAACCTAAATCTGAATCTCTTTTCCAACTTCACCATTAGGGTCTGATATAAGACCATAATTAATGATGAAGAACAACAAAAAACAAGCAATAAAAAGGCAGTGTGGCGCTCATATTGAGTGTGCATAACATGCCCATCAATGGTTCATTTTGGAGAAAAGAAGATGCGGTACACGCTTAATTTCTTCGCCAAATCTAATTGGTTTGCTATGTTAAAGATAATTAACTAAAATTCTAATTTAGCAGATAAGGATACATAAACACATATGAGGCAGTGGTACATACAAAATCGCATTAACAGTAGGGAGCATATGAAAATATGCGGTGGAAAGAGGAACATAGATAAAAATAAGGCATGACTACATATCCTGACAGATTAGACTATGGAGTTACATGGGTGTGAAAGATATTATTTTTGAGAAAAATCAAAAACAACCGAAAAAAAATTCACACCTATCGATTCGTGTTCTGAGTGAATAAAAAAGAATGAACCTAAATCTGAATCTCTTCCAACCTGCAACCATTAGGTCTGGATCAGACATGAATTATGAGGAATGCAAACAACAAAACAACCTATGCCAAAAGAAACGGAAGTGGCGCTCAAATGATTGTGCAATACAGGCCCAGCACATGGTTCAGGTTGAGAAAAGAAGAGTAGGTACACTCTTTAATTTTCTTATACAAAATCTAATTGGAATTCTATGTTAAAGAGATTTAATGCGTTTCTACGGTCATAAGATGGAATGGAACCCTTCTTCTCTGCAGGGGAATGTTTTTTCTACGAGGGGCCTATGAAAAACTTGTTCCATGGACAAATTTTGGTTGATTCTTCTCAACACCCGAAATAGACCTAACACCGCATTTCCCCAGATGTAACAGACAACTCGTCATGTCGATACTCAGCCCTGCCATTTTCACAATGAATGCAAATTCCTTTCGCTGTAGGGAACCACATAGAATGTGTGCGGCATACAGAGCAGGCGCGCCAGGCATAATTTTGTGAAAGTTTCTTTTCCAAAATCGAAAAACTTCACGTTTTACATTCATGCTTTGTTCCTCAATTCCTCAGGTATAAGAAAACAAAACAAAACAAAAATTATGCCTTATGTTCCCGAAATGTTTTTTCTTCTCGAATTTTTTTTCTCGATTAAAATTTTTTTTTTCTTGATAAAGATTGATGAAGTGTTTGTTTTTTTTCCTCAATGAAGATTTTTTTCTCGATGTAGAATTTTCCCCCATGGAATTTTTATTCCTCTTTGAAGATATTTTTCTCTCGATGAATATTGTCCTCTCTGGCTGGCGTGCGCCATGCCATACGACTTATGTATTCGTTAGTATCTGACCTTGACCCAATCTGTTGGATTTTGAAGGAAAAAAATACCGAATTACTTTTTGTTTTACCTAGATAGAAACACTTTACGGAAATTGACTGTTGACTAAATCTTATCCAACATCCGCAATTTAAATTTCACCAGTGCGGGTCATCTTCCACCAGGTCTTCCTGTGATTACTAATTCTTTACTAGTATCTCACAGGTCGCATACCGATACACATAATCCACATTTTCATGACATGTTCCCTATTTCGACATCAACCTTCGTGACCACATCGATCCACTACTTTTGTTTCCATTTTCAATCTAAGGGCCTTGGTTTTTAATCAGTTTCAAATTCACACATCTCTATTCGCCCGCGGCAAAACTTGTTCTGGCTGACCACTGTCACTGTTCCCTTGCGAGTTTTGTTAACCATCTCCCTCCTTTTTCCTGTTTTGGGCCGCCTAAGTGGGAATGTCATGGAGGTGTACTTTGTCGCCTGTTTAACCCCGGACCTTTTTCAACTGTAGTTGCATTGCAATTACATTTTATGTTATCTATCCTCGTACAATATTATCATTTCACTTGACTTTTTTACTTTACTCTGTATTCTATATTTTAATTTTTCAATAGTGATAAACAAATAATAAATAACAGTAAATATATCGTCGTAGGTTCTGCATCCTGTCCTTCGGTTTTTGCAAGTTGACTTATTTTATGATGCGTGGGTAATTAAAATGAAATTGAAAAGTTAAAAATGGCTTTTTTAAGTCGTGCGTATTAAAGACGTGAATGGGTTTCCTAACTGACGAGAGTATTGAACTACCAAGAAATAACTGTTTTAATATTCAAAATGGCCCCTTGGTGGGGGGAATGTGATTTGGACATTTATCAAACCCCAATGTTTGAATTCGCTGCGTCATTGAGATCGAATACGATCGACTGCCCATGAAACCCGTTGATTTCTACTGCTTTATGGTGGAAATTCCTCTATAGCCTATGGGTATTTACTCCAGTTTAAAATGATGATGCCGACAAAGCCACGATGATGCAACGATGGCAGTGATGATGTTGGCAATAACGATGAAATAATTATGATGAAATAATAAATGTAGTTCGGTTATAATAGCGATGGTGGTGATGGTATGGGTGGGTGAAGGTGATTGGTGACGGGGTGGTTGGTGACGGGGGATTTCTGGTGTTGGTGTTTGCTTTGTGATATTTTGCACGCGGCCTTCGAATACGAATTCGATTGTTTGTGAAATCTGTTGTATCCAAAACGGGTGTTATTCGTCAGGGACTCACTTTTGGTAGGAGATTATTTCACTTTTATTTTGGATACAAGTAAAGAGGTACATAAAATTCACCATGAATCAACAATTTTAACTCAATTGATGCTTTGATGTTCGAACAAAACGTCCTCCAATTTGGAACAGAGTTCCTTCTTTGTGTTTGTTGGCAGTGGGCCCCCCTTAATGGGCTATCCTTGTTTTGTCAGCTTTTTGGTGTCCAGTGGGGTTTTCATCCAAGTATGGCTTTGTAATACTTGTTTATGTGCCAGTTTTATCAACTATTTATGATTTGTTATAATTGTCGGTTATTTTTCTATTGCTTTATTTTATGTTTCCATATGTTTCTTGTAGCTTTCTTGCTTGGTATTCACAAATCAAAACAAACAAACCAACCAAATGGGTCGACCACACCACATACCTATGGCAAATTTCTTAATTACACTTTTTTTTTCTTCTACTCTCCAACCGATTTTAGCTCAAAAGTTTGTAATCAGATGTTTTTTTTGGTGGCAGGGTCGGGTAGGACACGATCTTGCCGATTTGGGCATTGGGGATTTCCAAACGGTAATTTTTGGAACTGCTACGTGCATAATTTACTATGGCAGTCTCCGTCCCAGTGACATTAAGAACTCATCTCTTAAACCTTTAAAAAAAAAAAAAAAAAAAAAAAAATAATAAATTGAAACAAATATTGCATTCAAATCCGTTCGGGGTTAGTGGATTTAACCCCGCTGCAAATAGTGTAATTCCAATAACTGTCATTTAATTTAATATTCCGTGACCAGGCCTAGTCTTCAGTCAAGTTTGTGTGGTTAACCGTTCGATATGCTGAATAGCGCCCTCCTACCGTTAAGTCTGTTGGTGAAACGACTAGCACCCGGAAGTTTTGATGTCATTTTGGGTGAATTTGGGCTGTGGGGTTGCGTTTTAGGTTTGCATGTCCTCGCCACCCCTCCTGGTGGTTTTGGTGATGAGTGACGCTGTCCATGTGAGGGCGTAAATGTCATAATGACATTGGCCAGGGGGGTTTGTTACTGTATTTGGATTTAGTAACGGGGCTGAAACGCCGGGTCAACACCAACACAACAATCCATATCTGGCTTTTGTGCATGCGTTGTACACAAGTGCCACATCCCGATGAACGGTTTTGATATTGTGCAGCCCCAGGCGTACAGTCTGTTTAACACCAAATGGTACTCCAAATTCAAAACGTAATACTTTTGAATACATTCGTTGTGTACTGCCCAAGTTTTGCAGTGGTCAGTGGCCCGTACGTATTACAAACGTAGCAAATTTATAAACACACACTTGATGCATGCCATGCCATGTGACTGCACTCGATCCATGTGTGGGCGAAATTGAAACTTTCACACTAAGAGTTAAACGACAAATTACACGTCTATTTGCGCAAATTACCTTGATCCCGTATTCGCTTTAATTTTTGTTGACATCAGAACAAAGCAAGCCGGAAATCAAGCGGCTCTACCCAATCAATACTAGGGTAGGCCCCTAATTGAATGATAATCCCCCGCAATTACATCACCTATACAATTGGATATGAAGATGTGAAATTTGTGGGGTAAATGAAAATTTGGTCGAAGCAGTTTCCACTTACTCCACCTGTAATTCGGTGGTATGGACAGACTCTCTCACGTTCGGGTGGGTAGTCGCAGCGCGTTGTTTGTAGCCTGTACCTACCTCCTAGTCCCTACAACGTAGCGTAGATACAGGGGGCATAGTAACGTAAAAATTCCCCATCGGCCTGCCCCAGCAACATTATGGCTAGCCATACCTCAGTGACCTGAAGCGGTGGACTTCAACACACCCTAACGTATCGGAAAATCTTGGCAGGTTTTCAAGGCTAGTCCCTAAGGGACGCCCATTAGATATCCAGGGGGGGGGGGGTTAGGTAAAGTTTGATTGAAAAATTCACCCTAAGAGTGTGAAAGAAAAAAAAATTCACCCTTTAGAGTGGTGAAAGAAAAAAAATCACCCTTAGACTGTAAGAAAAAAAAAATCACTCCGAGAGTAGCAATAAAAAAAAAAATCACCATTTTATCAATTGTAAAAAAAAAATCAACCCGCCACAGAGGGACAAAAAAAAAAAAAATAAATCACCCTTTATCAATTTCTTTCGGTATATGCTAAGTTATCCTTTAGAATCTGCTTTTTGCCCACAATTTCCTGCTCATTTTTAGATATTTAAACCAAAAAGTTTTGCAAATCTTAGCTCATCCACGGACCCATGTTTTTTTCCAAATTTTTTGCGCCATCCTTGTACATATTCAACCACGCGTGATGCTGAGCTGCGTGGCACATACCTATCTCACCCCTTCTGATGAAGTAGTACCCAGCAATAGATATGAGCATTGATAAACCACCTGCTATCATCAATAGATAATGAGCATTGATGAACTACCTGCTATCAGCAGTAGATATGGGTATTGATGAACTACCTGCTGTCAATAGTAGATATGAGTATTGATGAACTACTGCTGTCAGCAGTAGATGGGGATTGGTGAACTACCTGGATTCAGCAGTAGATATGGGCATTGATGAACTACATGCTATCAGCAGGAGGTATATGAACATTGATGACATACCTTTTATCAGTTGTAGATATGAGCATTAATGAAACACCTGCTATCAGCAGTAGATATGAGCATTGATGAACTACATGCTATCAGCAGTAGATATGGGTATTGATGAACTACCTGCTTTCAGCAGTAGATATGAGCATTAATGAAACACCTGCTATCAGCAGTAGATATGAGCATTAATGAAACACCTGCTATCAGCAGTAGATATGAGCATTGATGAACTACCTGCTATCAGCAGTAGATATGGGTATTGATGAACTACCTGCTATCAGCAGTAGATATGAGCATTGATGAACTACATGCTATCAGCAGTAGATATGAGCATTGATGAACTACCTGCTATCAGCAGTAGATATGAGCATTGATGAACTACCTGCTATCAGCAGTAGATATGAGCATTGATGAACTACCTGCTATCAGCAGTAGATATGGGTATTGATGAACTACCTGCTTTCAGCAGTAGATATGAGCATTGATGAACTACCTGCTTTCAGCAGTAGATATGGGTATTGATGAACTACCTGCTTTCAGCAGTAGATATGAGCATTGATGAACTACCTGCTTTCAGCAGTAGATATGGGTATTGATGAACTACCTGCTTTCAGCAGTAGATATGGGTATTGATGAACTACCTGCTATCAGCAGTAGATATGAGCATTAATGAAACACCTGCTATCAGCAGTAGATATGAGCATTGATGAACTACCTGCTTTCAGCAGTAGATATGAACTCTATTAATATAGCCGTACCTGAATGTGATGGGTCACATGATGTGTAAGCCGGAGAATGAAAATAGGGGTTTTTGGGTCCCTTGAGTGGATCTATGATTACAAAGCAAAAAAGGTGCCTGAGAAAAAAAAGGAGGTTGAGGGTTGGATACAGATCACATGAAAAATATTGTTTTTGGATGTACAGTTTGGCAAACTTGAAAGAAGGTTATCGACTGGCAGTTGATATCAGCCATCATATAGGAGTCCCCCCCCCCGGCCCTGGGAGCCCAACACACAGCTTGTATTCAGTTTGTAGGCGATTTATAGTGCACTAGACCTTCCCGGACTTGTAATTCCACACAGCCTCTGCACTCTTCTGAACACAGAGCATACCAAAGGGGTTTATATCACTATTACATGGCCTTCCTGGGGCCAAAGGATTTATATCGGGTTTCCAAAACTCATCATCGGTCACTTAGATTGAATAAATCGCCATGAAAATGAAAAACTTAGGAATTTCAGATGCCTCTGCTTCCAATTTCAATTAGCATATCATCCTTCAGTAATAAGGAAATTGTGGATCAAAACAAGGGGACATATCACAAGAGTGAAAAACTGCCAATTCAGACAATATATGTTTGTTTTCATTAGTTTTATTTCAAAACGATAAAAAAGCACCATGTATGTCACATCTACAAGTACTCCACAGAACCACTTTTATAAAAATGCACATGTTTTGACTGACCATCATCATCAAACCACTCAAATTGGTTTTGAGCCAGACCAATAAACTTTGATCCTAAACAGCAAATGCATCCATATCAAATAACTCACTTTTCATCTTTAATTTCTAATACCCTGAATAATTATAATGAGCAGTATTCTAGCATTGCTCCAGAAAATCATTGATAAATCACAATTTTCTAACATGCACTTCTTTATAATGTTTATACTTAAATTGAGAAGCCCTCGGGAGGAACCCGGGTTCATTGCTTTTTAAAACAACAATAAAGATATTTGTAGAACTTCTAACCTATTACTTAATAAGAAATAACAGTAAAAGTAAAGTGAATTAATATCAACGTATAATAACAATCTATATATCTCACTGTTCTAGAATAACATTTAAATATTCGAAAGCCGCAATGGGGATTTTGCACAGTTTGTAAAATCAATAGCACATTTTAAAACCATAGTTGAAGTCTCATCATACTGTTTGTACAGACTGTATATCAGTGTCCCTCTTCAGATTTTCAGTTTGGGCCAATCTAACAAAATGTTAGCAGTCAGTGTCTCTGAAAGCCAAAATTGATAAACTTTGCTGAAATAGTTTGATTTACAAGAAAGGCAAATTTTTTATACAATGGTTTTCTGAAGCCAACATTTCAAAAGCTGAGCCAATTCCATGACATGGGCGTTTAGAAGGAACACTGTTGTACAGCAGGACATTTTGTCCTGAACTTTAACACCTTAGTACTATTTGGAAAAATTCTACAAGTTTTCCAACACTTCGCACTTCAGTCCTCATTTCATGGTTACAATCACAAAATGTATACTTGTTTATTGTTTTTATGAGCAACACATGTTCGTTTCAATTCACATCTATAGTTCCACCGATGGTTCTACTATTAAAACTAATTTCTACTTACTAACAAACATACTTGATTACCCTAATTTCTCCCTACCTGTTTAAAGGTGCCCGTCCAATTTTTCAAAAGTGAGATGCATTGTATAGGAAATCTTAATCCAACAGGTCTAAATCTAATACTTTCAGTTAATCGGTTAAACTGTTTTGGATACCTAGATCAATGGTGTAAAATTGCAGCTGCCTATCCTATACTTCTGTGTAAGCTCATTACTCAGTTCTGTTATTATTTTAATTGCCCACCTTTTCACTAATATTTCCCACCAGGGAATACTTATACTTATAGGCTGTACATTTTTTTTGTGGATATATAAAATCATGAGACATCGTGTTGCTACCAAAATCTTGGTAAGTTGGAAAATAGTTGAACAATAAAAGGATTCTGGCACTCTTGTATGTGTACATTATAAATACAGTATACATATTGAAAAAAATCCGTCCGTTCGAATTTTTACCTCCTCACCTTTCATCAAATGTCTTTGTCAAGACAAATGTTCTTTCTTCCCAATGTTTCATGAACAACGAGTAACAATTCGCTACTGCAAAAGGTATCTAGCTAAGATTACAAATCCAACTTGAAATTATAAGGGGTCGTCAGGGGAATGGCACCCCCTGACACATTTTTGCATTTTTCTCAAAAAGTAATAAAACGCTGGTGACGAAATTTATGTAGATTATAGGGGGCAAGGAATCCAAATACTACACTGAAATTTCAGTGACCTCATTGAACAGTGGTTTATTATTTATGATAAGAAAATAGGTGTAGATGTTATCATTATTTAGCGGTTACCTCATTTTTTATCATAAATATGAACCGCTTGACATGAGTCACTGAAATTTTAGTATATCATAAGCCCCTTGCCACAATGATATAAATAACGTTCATAACCAGCTTGTTTACCATTTTTTTGAGAATAATGCCCAAATCGTCACAAATTTATCAGGGGAGTGCCATACCCCCTTAAAGTGCTAAAACACAAACTATATTGTAAAGTTTAAAATCAAATTGCATCAAATAGTTGGCATTACAGGTAGGGTGTTCAATGTTCAGTTAACACGCTGCATATAAATTAAAGCATACTGTTGCATGTCTGCTTGTTGTGAAAAGAGCGAGTCCAACTTTTTGATCCTAATACAGCTACACAAAAAGTTGTTGCAATTTGACATGAAAATGGTATCCATAACAAGCGTAATACAGATGAGTGTAATTCGCAATTACTTTGGGACTACATCCACATGGTCTTCACATCCATTTAAATCTCTCCTACTTTTTTCGTACTTATAAGTCTTAAAGAGGGGGTGTTGGTGTTGGTAACCCCTTAATGGGTGTTCTACCAGAGTGCACTATAACTCATATGCTACCATGGGTACGTCTGGACCTGCTCTACCCATTGCATGGTGGAGCTGAAAATGAAAAAAAAATATGTAACTATTTTTATGACCCATGATCATGTGTATTGACCATTACTAGTGGTAAAGACAAGAATGTTTGTGGATGAGGGGGTATCATTTATTTATTGTCCATCTTACAAAATTGCAGTTGGTCAAGCATGGTCGGGAGGGTGGTTCCTCAAGGCCTCACTCACGTCTTTCAAAATGAGCCGTCCTCAATCAGTCGTTTAAAAGTGAACCCTGTCGGGCCATACACCCCATAGTACAAATTTGCAACATCAAATGATAAAAAAATCCACCCAGCTGTAAAAAAAAAAAAAATCACTTGGCGATGAAAGAAAACCAAACTGTAATGAATTAAAACAAAATTCACCCCCAGCTTGTAAAGAAAAAAAAAATTCACGCCCACTTGTCAGAAAAAAAAAATGAACCCCCAAGCTTGTGCAAAAAAATGCACTTCTTATCAGCCGAGGAAAAAAAAATCACTCCATAACTAACTTCCTAGGCCCCCCCCGGGTCTCTATTGTTGCCGTCCCTTATGTGAATTTTGGGTTTCTTGATACATCCGTCGGTCCTGCAGGTTTTCTCCACGTAACGTAACGCCTGTTTCAAAATCGAGCTTCTTGGCATACGTCTGTTCTGGTGTTGTCATTTACATCCATCAGGAAGGTGAGAATATTCTCATTTCCCTGCACCCGTATATATGACCATTTAACTAAATAATAATATACATCCATAAATACAAAAATAAAATATAAATTAAACCACAACAAAAATAAAAATAAAATACTAATAAGTAAATCAAATCAACCAATCAATCAATGCATTAAAAAAATCCGCATTCGCTCTGCGTTTTCTTAACATTAAAATAAACTTACACATAATAACCAATGATAACCAATGTGACTAGTACAGCGTGATCGCATTCCAAAAAATCTATCAACGCGCCAAAGCTCCCATTGGGTGATTTAATTACGCCCCCCCCAAAATACACTCCCACAAATTTTTTCTGTTCCCGCATCATTATTTTCATCACCTATCGCAACTGCAACTCACATCTTCAAATCGGATAATAATTGGTCACCAGTCTTTTCGCGATCTTAAACGATGTCACCAGAGAGTTTTTTATACAATTCTTATACCTTGTAGGCCTCGCTCCACTGCTGTACCGGGCTGTAGCTGTTGCACGGTACCGCAATATACATACAGTGATACCCATTTACACTTTACAGCCTGTACTTACTGTGCTGGTACTGGTAGCTGGTGCAAAAAGCAGCCATTGACAGCAGTTTGTAATATTGAATTGTGTCAACTCATGAATACAATGAGAACATTTGGGTGAAGTGAACCTTTGTTTTATCATTTTTGGCTATTCCCCGGAGAGGGGGATCTTGGTGCTATACAGGTAAGAATGAGGCTGGACCGGCCATGTCCATGCGGTACACAGTCACTTCTACGGATTGCCAACTCGAACCGATACCAACTCGACCGATCCCAACTCGACCGTCATCCAACTCGACGGACAACAAGTCGACCGTCATACCAGCTCGACCGATAACCAACTCGACCGTTTATACCACTCGACCTGCGCTTGAAGATACTCAACTCGACCGAATCGCGTCACTATGGTTCTTACCGATGCTGACGTTTTTTGGTACACGGCACGGGTGGACCGTGCGTGTCCATTAGTCTTGTTGTATTTTTTGATGTTTAGATTTTGGTCCTGGTTGATTTTCTAGCCCTTTCCTGTTTAATGAACCAAACTCAAAGCTACAGCGCTAGTATAATAATTTCTCTAACTCAGCTCCTTGGGAATCGTGATTAGCCTGGCCATACAGATAAACTTAGTATGGTATAGGTTTCATATCAAGCTTTATTTTCTAACCTTTTCGCTCGTTAAAGTCGGTTGCTCCACAACTAAACGGCCGGAAAAACGCAGTTTTGAGGGTTAAGGTTTGGTTCAAATCTAACCAATTCATCCCACAATTAAATTTAGTAAACCGTTTGAATCTCTCCGATCCAAAGAAAGTTTGGTTTGAGAGTGGGTCAAAGATATGGCTGAATGGATTTTACCCGGGGATTTCATCGC
>JAMKCH010004213.1:0-57409 GCA_023653785.1 Ophioderma brevispina
TTTTTTTCAAAACATCCAAGTTTTCAAAAACTAAAATCATTGTAAACTCACCTTAGGAACGTGCTATCTCCGATTTTTTTTGGACTGAAAGACTCAGAATTTCGGCTGTAATCGAATCAATCTCTTTGTGTTCAGCCCCAGTAAACACCAATGCGCATCGGGGGATATACCTTTCTGCGCAAGGTCATATCTTGTTCAACTGAGTGCTGCCCCAGCTTCGTCGGCGATGATCTGGAACAGAAAGAGACGCCCCTGCCGAGAAGCGGCCTTTGTTAGTCTATGGCTTTTAAAATGAGTTGCCAAGTATTAATGGGAGAATCGGAGTTGACGTATGCAATTAGGAAGAGACTTTTCCTTATCTCCACCTCCATGGTAGGACCAAGGAGGATTAAAATAAGGAGAAGGACACTTGTGGACGAACGGAGGTCCCTGGAGCTTGATTTACAGGGCGGCGCTAAAACGCTTAGGGTTAGATTTTAAGGGGTGGGACACAGCAGGAAAAAAAGTCCAGGTAAACTCGGGGATAAAAATACATAGGCGATAATCCTTGTCGAATATTTAGACTTAAGGTCCCAGGAAATGCAAATAGAATTGATGTGGTTTGTGTCAAGTTTACAAGGAGGGGCGAGAAAGCATTCAATATTTGGGTTGGTGATGAATCATTTAGTGGACTATTGATTTTCAGAGAGTTATAGAAAATTCCAGGTGACTGGTGTGAATCTACATGGCACTGACTATGAAAAATCAAATAGTTTCCTTATGAGGTTCACTGGTAGGGTATTCTTGTTTGTGGCCCGGTTATTGGCATGGAATGCCCTGTAAAGAATTGGACATAGGTTTATATCATTTCCTGGGACCTTTAAAACACTTGAAAAATTGGTGTGATTATGAAAGCTGGGAATTTCTGAATTGCTATAAATATAAGATATACAGTGAATAAGTTATTTTTTTACAAAAACAAATAGTAGAGAACTACGCTATTTCCAGGGGATTTCAATTGAAAGGGACCCGAATTGTAAGACTGTAAAGTGCTGTAGCAAAATATATAACCTTGATTCATAAAAATAAAGTAAATAAAATCTAAAGAGCATAAAGGAGTAAATTTTGAAACTAAAACTACCAAATTTTACCCTTGAAAACCCATGAAATAGGCCGCATTTGAAAACAAAATATTAACATTATGAAACATCGTGTTACCAACCCCTT
The DNA here is from genome assembly GCA_023653785.1 of Ophioderma brevispina. NCBI lineage: Eukaryota > Metazoa > Echinodermata > Ophiuroidea > Amphilepidida > Ophiodermatidae > Ophioderma > Ophioderma brevispina. Next base: position 1,207 of record JAMKCH010004213.1, read on the forward strand.
AAATGGGGTGGGCCTTGTTCATCTGGGGGCGCTGATATAGGCCGAGTCTTGGAGTGCGAAGTTCGTATTGTATAGTTACCCCCCAAACGGTGAACGCGTAACTCTATACCACAAGGTTAGTTTATACAGGAGGAACCATGAATTTCGTTGGTATGAGGCGAACTTTCGTATTTTGCCATAGCCCCATATTGTGGTGTAAAGGAGCAAAAGATGAAGGCGCTAAGTGTCAATCCCCTGGTCAGACTCCCTTTCAGCATAACCAGCCATTAGTTTAACGGGTTTGGAAGCATCCGTGATGTTTACGTGCAAGCTGCTTTGCACCTTCAGCATTCGGTTTGGAGCACAGTCATCAACAAATGTATGAATTCGCATTTTGAGGTGCGAGGGATCATTAGAAGATAGCGCCGGATAACTGCATGTTTTGTTTGCATCAGGCCCGTAACGCAGGGGGTGCGGTCGCACCCCCCCAAATTCACAAAAGGTCCACTTTTATGGAATTTTTGATAAAAAGGTCAAAAATTTAGAATTTGGCACTGAAGCCACTTTTTGGTGAAAAATGGTCAACAAGGAGAAAATTCGTATTTACGCGATGCGTAAAATATGTCCCCGACGAATATCGCGATCACTAAATGACAACTAAAACTGCACCACAGCCACCCTTAGTTTTGGCCATCACTAGCTTGCCAAAAAGAATGGTTGTACTCAAAGAAAATGACTCAAGAAATCTTAAATTCAGCATGCAAAATCCATGAAATTCACTAAAATTTAGTTAAAATATGATTACTTTACTCAATGTGGCAACACTATTTTGAAAAAAAATCATGTGATCACAATTTAAATTTGGGACCCATACGGGGTCTGAAAGCGGCGAGAAACATTTGAAATTTTCGTTTTTCAACATTTTTCTAGAAATGTAAACAGGCTGCAACCCAAAAGACTGAACCCCACATTAACAAAATAGAACTAAAAATAATTCACCCAAATCCTCTAGATCAGGTGAGAAACTTCTCAGCACTTCTTCCACCAAGTTACATCTTATACGTGCAGCACTCCAGAAAACTTGTACCCAGGCCTTGTGGGAAAATTGTCATAAATTATGCAAATTAGCTACTTAATTAGAATATTTGACACCCAAAATCGAATCAGTTGAGAACCATCAACCTGCTTCTCCACCAAATTACATCATCGTGCCCTTACAGAACTACAGCTAAATTGTACACATGTTGACATTGTCTCTGGCAATATTGAATTTCCCTGACCTTTTTTCCCATACCCCCTGACAGACCCAGGGGAGGACCATGGGGGAATGAATTACATGGTGAGTAGGGGGTATTCCCCCCTACAATATACCAAAGTTTGGCTACTATAGCACACCAGAAAAAAAGATATGCCAAATGTTCCAGGTTAACATGTTTATCACGGACATACGGACAGACAGAATCCGGACGAATACGGGCGGACATACGGACGGACTACGGACGGAGCCCATTTTATAGTCCCCTTTTTTTTGTTTTTTTCCCCGAACTCGTTCGGCCGCGGTCAAAAAGTCCAAAACGGCCACTTTGGGGGGTTGAGGTCACTTTTACCCGAATAAGGTCCACTTTTTGAAAAAAGGTCAATTTTTTTTTCGGAGTCCCGCACCCCCCAATGAATCCTGCGTGTACGGCCCGGTTTGCCCAACTTATGAAATCGCGCATCTCGCGCCTGCGTTCTTTTGTTGCCGTCCAAATGTGGTGCAGATTTTCTTGTTGCCCCAAGAAGGTACACAAAATGTCAAATTTTGTGAGTGGTTTTATGCTGTATATAATTGACAAGTCGGTGCCCACATTAAGAATAACTTCGGAATCAGTTTGGCTTTTAAACACAAACACATATTGAAATCCAATAATACTGAAAAAGTCACCTTATCAACCACGAACAAAAAGTAACAAACTCGGAAATGGACTTTCTGGCATTAAAGGTGGTCCACCCGATTACCACATTTTTGCCATACCGGACATACCTAATTCCCAAATTAGTTGAGTAAAAGAAATAAAGGTTAAGTTTTGATAAAGGTTTGCAATTGAGTTATATTTTGAGACTTGAAAACCGCATTTGATCCAGGAACCATGAACTTTTAAAATCAAGAAACTAAATGATTACGGCATTCAAAATAATGAGTGAAATGGTTACAATCATATTTAAGTCATCGTAAACAGATTGTTGGATTTATTTATAGAAATACATAGGTTACATAAGATGAAAAACTTCTGTTGGCATGACAAAATAGCATACTTTTCTATGGAGAAATTTGATAGGCCAGTTAAAAACACTTTGTTTACTGGTTGTCCAATAAACCTTTGATATCTGTTCTCGGCCAGTTCTTTCCACACCGATCAAGTGCCGATCATATTAAATAGGGCATTCGTCCAGGGATGATTCGTGATCCACAGCTCGTCCTCTTGGACCTAAAAATTTGAGAATTTCATATCTGAGACATTGTACGAAGATAGCACAGTGTGCCTATCTACATGCAAAATTTGTTCTGCTCTTGCAGAAAATTGTACGTTTGGATTTTCTGGTAAAACAGGACAAATTAAACAGTGGACTCATGAAGCAGGCCTGATACCAAACATCATGACAGTCAGGATCAACTGAAATTTTGGAAAAATAACCTTTTCTCAAGGATAACTAGTGAACCATAAACCAAAAACCAAAGTAAGGGGATAAGAAATGCTGCCTTAAGAGCTGATTAATCTACACCATATTGATATGTTGAAGGCTTTGCTTGGTGCAGACTTCTAAAATGCTGGGATCTTACAATGTATTGGACTGTCAAATGTTTAACAAATTTGCACCCCGTTAACCTTGCATCAAATTTTAAAAATAAAATTAGTATCGAGAAAGTCGAGTCGTACCGAAAATCTACATTTCACATAGGCACAAATGATATACTTCTGTTGGAACTGCTAGTATGAATGCTCCACTTTTCCCCACCCACCATTTCAAATTTCCGATTACTTTTATCAATCTCTGCCTTATCTCCAGCCGACAATTGTTAAAGGATTAAATACATCACACAATTTTTTTCAAAAATTTGTTATTTTATTTTCTTCCAATATGACATGCTACAAAGGCAGCTACTTCATGGCATTATTCGTAGTCTTCCTTTGAACAAACTATGTACAATATGATCAAAGCATTTGCTATTCCAGTCAAGATAAAGGATCACGAACCACTGTGTGTGCGGCATATTACCGATAAACATGACAATTATTACAACACCCAATAATGTTATGAAAGTTAACAAAGTACAGTAGTCAAAAGTTTATTTTACAACAATATTTTGGTAAAGTTGTTGAAGTCATTCTTTAACATGGCATACTGAAACATTCAGTGCAGGGAATTTTTTTGCTTAGCACAAAAATTCATATAAAATATTCTAATTCTAGAGGACTAAATGCACTCCTACATTTTTTTAACAGAACAAGTACAGAAAATTTAGCTTGGGAAGAAGCATAACACAATCTTATGTGAGATAAATAATGTAGGTTATAGCACCTACTCTTATTTGTTATAGCAGAAAAAGTTCACAGGATTACTTGTCAGGATTTTAACCCACCCCCCAAGCACTACCCACCTTTCATAAAATATCTGATTGGCTATACTTTGATTACCACCAAATAGGCGGGCCTCATAACAATGCGAACCAAAACAGAATAATGTAGGCACAAGACAACGCAACAGGCGTGTGTGTATATTTTGTGCAGTGCATGCACACGCGCACGTGTGATTTTGTGCCAACGATCGAGTATATTTGGTTTACTTTTATGCGTGGAACGATAAAACCAAACAATTCCCACCTATTTGGTGGTAATCAAAGTATAACTACATTTGTCCATTTCAATTACCAGTTCAAATTCATCTTCCAAATTATAAAGCTCTAGCCCTCTTCAGCACTACCACCATTCTTACCATGATGCTAATTGGCTCGATCGCACGATTTCCGTTGTGACCAATCGGTAGATAGTTCTCAGGTGGTTTAAGTTCATGAACACTTTTGCAGTGCTGGGAATTATAGTGACACATTTGTGCATATCTATGTCTATTTTTGTTTAAAGGCATCAGTGAAAGAGTCAAAATATTTAAAATTTGCAGGAAAAGTCTAGGATAAGTCTATAGAATTCTCATGAGTTATTTTTTCCAACAGAAAAACTGATAGAAAAGAAAGAAAACAGCCGTATTCAAAAATACGAATCTCCATTTAATTACGTGTTGTAGTAGGTGTCTGTATAGTACGGATAATGACTAAAATATCCGATTTAGTTCTTATTAGGTTGCTTTTGGTTGTATCACTTGTAGGGAATGTTAGTGTACCTATACTTGTTACAGACATGCAAAAATCTGATTTTTGATGATTTTTTTGAATTTCTGATTTAGCAATCACTGATAGTGCCTTTAATTGCAAAAATAACCCACTGTACAGTACATTCGCAAAGGTGACCCCCAAGTTATGTTTAACTCTGCAGTCCACACATTCTCTTGATGAGCCATCCCCAAAATTTCAGTAACATTTTTTTAAGTTTACAAACTGTACATCAATCTCCACTGAGAATTCATAATAACCGCCAAATTATTCCCTCCTATAGATATCGCATACCGATCCCACACTTATCGCCAACATATTATGAATTTACACTGCGCATGAGTTTGGAGAAAAGCAATGAAATGGTCTAGAAACTTTCTTATGACAGTTAACTATACAGTGACATGTTACACTCAAATGTATAGGAGATATGGCATTATTAGGTAGTCTTAATACTGTAAAAGTTAAGTACATAGTTGAGAGATGAGTATATCTTTGTCATTAGCTTACGCATTACAGAACTTAAAATACTACGCTGATGTTACATGAAGAGATGATAAAAACTACTCTACCAGGACTCAAATATTATATTCAAGTTTACATCGCAACTTTCTGCAACTGCTTTGCGCCACATAATACACTCATTTTCACTTCTTAAACCTGGATGTCTAAAAACAATCCAGCAAAATATCAAAGCACACAGATGAAAAGCCTGGCCTGGGATAAAATTATGATTTTAATACATTGGGCACATATATGGGGGTTTTGATGCTCGATTCATATTTCAAGATTTTTATCCAAAAATTACCTTAAAGGTCCCAAGAAATGCATAGAATTGGTGTGACTGTGTCAAGTCTACAAGGAGGGGCCTGAAAGCATTCAATATTTGGGTTGGTGATGACATAATTTGTGGTGCCATTGATTCATCAGAGAGTAATAGAAAATTCCAGGTGACTGGTGTGAATCTATTCATGATACTGATCAATAGTTTCAAATATGATGTCACTAATAGTGTATTCGTTTTTCTGGCACTGTTTATTGCAGTGGAATGTCCCACAAAGATTTGAAGGTTTATCATCTCATTTCCTGGGACCTTCAAAATGCTAACCATGCAGAGACCAAGTAATAGTGCCTTCATTTTGTCAACTATCCAAATGGCATGACAGGGATTGGTGGTCTATAAATCTTTGAGGAAAAGATCTACAATTATTTGTATCATTTTTTTAAATACCAGGTCGTTTTACCCATTAATACCATTTCATCCATGATCAAATCATAATATACAAGACTTCCTGGGCAGATTACGACATGTCAAACCTAAAAATAACCTTTATTCTCATCCCAGAATAAATTTAGAGTTTAAAGTAATCTTTAATCCTATTCTCCAATTCACTGGCATAAATAGGACAAGGTTGTCGATCAGGTCACCCATCTTCAAGAATACCTTACAAACTGGACTTGTTTACCAATTCATATAGTTATTACCCCAATTGTAATATCATTGCCCAGGTGATGGCAGCCACGGGAACACCTGTGACCAATCCACCATTGTCTGGCATTGCCCTGCTGACATTGTCACACCACACTTTTGTGAATGGTGAGAGGAACAATCTTAAGCATACTCATACCACTGTTCCCAGAGCACTGAGGAATTACATTTTTGCACATGCACCAGACCACAGGTGCTCACTACTGGAATACCTGTATGGGATGTGACGTCCCAGCTTCTGTTCGGAGATAATGCCACCCAAAAATGAGCAGGGAACTCGAAACATTATGCCTCCTAACTAAGGATGCACTTCAGCTACTAGAGCACTGTCGACTGGCATGTACATCTCCAAACAGGTGCACTCTTCAATTTGTAACAGCTGTTGGCAGGCATGTAGTAATGACTAATGCTGCAATGTCTCCTTGGTAATGCTCAAGGAACATGGATGTAAGAGGTATCTGTCCAAGACAACTGAGAATTAGTCTCTACTGGACATGTTATATACGAGGCAATGCAATGCATTCACAGAAAATAAAAAGAGTATTTTACAACTATTACTACCTATTACTAACATATAAAAGTGAAACTCACACCTGTGAGATTAACACAGGGTTATCAAAAACCAAACAATGACAAGGGCAATTTTGTCTAATTTTCTGAGTAAAACCTGTGAGGCATTCAAAATCATAAAATTGTAGTGTTACATTGTGCATAAACATATCAAACATGCAACAGTAATTTAATGAAATTCTATTTCAATATAAGCAAATCATTGCAGTACTCATTACAAATCAATCATACAATTTTAGTGTCATATTTGACCTTTAATTTCAATAATCATTATTTGAAACAAATCTTGCCCTTTTACATCAGCATTTTACCTAATCTCTAGTTACATATTCATATATAAACAATTTTTGGCATGGCCTTACTCTTAATAATCAACACATTTTTTCCGCTCAAAATAATACATCCAATTACGTTCAATGGGGCTGAAACTTAAGTACGAGTTGAGTAAGAGTAAGCAAAGCTAGGTAGAAACTAAAATTTTGTGGTTCCCAGCTTTTACACTATCTATATTCAAACAATATAACACGTGGGATGCCTAACCTATCAGGTGGGCCTTTTGGTCTATGAAAGACAGCAATATCCATCCATACATCCAGCATGACAGCTAAGTGGTCCTTCCAGCATAGCTAGCATCCCACAAAAAATAATAAAACAATGTTATACTATTTCTCAAAATACCTTTTACAAGATGTACACCCTGCAACATCCAGAAGGGGCGGGCTTAGCAGTACATCGCACGATCACATTTACGTGCATCACGCTTACAGTACATTTATCTTGTAAAAGGTACTTTGACAAAGAGTATAAGACAGCTGCAGTTGTAAGGGGATTGGGACAGAATGCCCTTTTTTAAAAGAACCATCAACTGTGTGATTGAACCCATACTGAGTTAGGATAGAACATTTCCGGATAGTAACCTTCATCCATATTGGATATGGAACAATGCAACGATTCAGGATAGTTGAATTACATTCTGATTGGTGTTAAGGTGAATATGAGAACTTTCCTGTAGTGAACTACATTCTGATTCCCTTAAGGTTTTTCATCCATCGCCAAGACTCTCAAATGAATGACCAAAGAGCTTTGATTTACTGTATGATCATTCTCTCTGCTCTTTTTAGAACAGAAATTTTCCACAAGGGTAGGGTAGGTTGTCGAAAGTTCCAGGGTAGGGGAGCCTGGGAGGGGGTTGGTGCAACTTCCAAGATGTTTGTTATGCTCCTAATAAAAATATGCAAGCTTGAAACTTATATGTAGTTGAAGATAGTTATTTCTTTCATAAAACTATAACCCAGCAAAAAATCCCATTTTTATCATTTTGTCTGAAAATTGGCTATTTTTGACAAATCCAGGGAGTTTTTGGAACTTAATAGGATTAGGACAGTGTGATATCACAAAGAGGGTTGCTGGTACTTTCTTGGTTATCAATAGGAAGAGAAGACCCGGGTATAAACAGGGGTGTAACCCTGGTTAGAGTGTTACCAAAAATAAGATTACATGAGGATTAACAAGTAGCTATTTGTTTTGAAATAACAATTTTAGCTAATACGGCCATACACAAAAGTCATTTTTACAACAATTTTTTTTCCTTCACATTTTGAACTTTTCAATTTTGAAGAAAATTGGTAACCTTGTGGAGTCTTATATCTCAGAAACATTCTAGTTTGTTATTTTCCCCTCAAAATCACGAACCATCGCTTTAACTCAACATTCACCCTGTACACAGGTAGAGCCTGACATCGGAAATGAAGATTTTACATTTTATATTATATACGTCATTCATATATTCTTGTTCATTGATTGGTTAAAGTGCACCCCATGATCAAATATAAACATACCATTCTGCAGAAAAAGACTATTTATGGCTCTCAAAAGAACTATTTACGGCTCTCAAAAGAACTATTTACGGCTTCCAAAAAAGACTATTTACAGCTTCCAATTTTAGCACACTACTCATGACGCAGTTTGTAAAATATTAACAAAGTGAACTTTGACGTCCCAATTTCGGGATGAGAATGATAACTGAAAAAATATATCTTACAATGTCAGCCCTGTGTAGCATGATAATCATCAAAACAAATTGTCAAGATCAATACAGGCGAAAATGCAGTTAGTGACACTGATGGTACGGCTACAAATTAGCCAAGATTCCAGCTGTTAAGCGATCAAGAAATGACAAAGTGTGAAACACTAAAAAGCAGATTAAGAACAGCCTGTCCATGTTTGATGGGGTTTAGTCTATAGGTAGGGTGATGAAAACACTGCAATATTGACTGCCAGCATGCCATGGGTCATCTTTTAACCAATCAATGAACAATAAATATATGAATAACGTATATAAAAACAAATATATACTGCCTTTATTCGAGCCTCCTGTTCAAACTATGGTCCCTCGGTGACTGCAATAGTGCTATTTTGCTAGTGCTATTTTGCTTCGGGGCTGCGCCCCTCAGCAAAATAGCACTATTGCAGTCACCTCGGGTCCATAGTTTTAACAAGAGTCTCTCATATCAGTATATATTTGTATACTATCGCCTCTTGCAAGGTTGATCGTTTTGTGCAGAGTGAAATGAACCTTATCAATGTGTACATTCTTCCACTTATATTGCTGCCAATTAGGGACTCATCCCTCTAAACTGTGCACAGAGCAAATACTATATAGTTCAAAGGTCATGTTCCATCTTATAGAGAAAAGGCTACAATGTATTGTAAATAGAATCACACACACGATTACAGGACATACTTTATACTTTGGTTCCAGCATATGAAAGAATGTATAATTCTCTCAGTGTTAAGGTCCGTTCATACTTTCACTGCAGTGCTGCTGCAGTGCCGATACATTGATCACTTTCTACTGCAGCCCACTGCAATGCAAGTTAAAACAAAGTTAACTTTGTTGCAGTAATGCATTGCAGCATCTTGCGCAGACACTGTTATTCGAGCAATGCAACTCAATGCAATGCAGTGCAAAGTGTGAACGGACCTTTATAGTCCTATTTAGTTTACATTGATCTCATCATTCTGGAAAATTTCCAAATGTGGGCATAGCTATCCATTGCAAAATCTAGATTCATGGGCAAATATTTGTTGTATCCTTGGTGTAAGAATTGGATGAAAGAAATCAACCAAGCCTATAAGGAATAAAGCCTATAATTTAAACCGCATTCTACTCTACATGTCTATATTGACTATATCATGCAGAAATTACATGGAGTAACCAAATATTGGCACAATCCGTTTCTAAACAACGTAGTGTGGATTGTAGTAATGTACTGCTGGTGTATTTTACACAGCTGGTGTGGTGTCCAATAATGGGATATTTAAATATGTTAAAAGATATAAGACAAGGCAAGATGGTAAAAAAAATTGGGAGATTTGTACGTTGTCAGCGGTATATTAAAATTAATTTTTTTCAGTTTGAAAGATTTGACCAAAATGCTAAATTTCACAATTACAAAAGAATGCACCTGTTAAATAAATAAGATCAACTATGACCATTACACTGCAAATGGCCACTCCCTACTCTGCTCTGTATATGTACAAACCTCTCCCCTTTACTGATTTTTTTTTAAAAATGACATAAGGTTCCACCAAATTAAACTTATGAATGCAAGTTGCTATATAAAGCTTCTAGCACAATTGACGAGTGGAAGGGATGCTGCCGAAAATTTGCAATACACGAAATTAACAATTACTGAATTTCGCCGAAGCCAGAGTTGAGATCTTATGGGAAAAGACTACCTAGAACATTGATGAACAAAATAACAACATCCATTTTATATATACAAAGAGGTGAGTAATTTCAAATTGGGTCACACAGAAAGGTATCTGGTTAACTTGTGCTAGCAAAATTGATAATGAACGTACAAGAGGAGTTGAAAAGAAGTATTTATACCATCCATTAAGGTTGGTTGACCTAAAATGGGCAAGTTCTAAACTTCCACTTAGGCCAAAGAATGTACATCAAAATTTGTCCTGTCAAGTATATGCAGTTGAAGGTAGAATTAGAATACACAAATGTCCAAAATTTGATAGAGTTTTCATTTAATGTTCTGGTTGAGGGCTTGGGCTTCTTTGAGTCTCTCCTGGCTCCATCGGCTCACCATTCTGAGATAGTGGATCTGAAGACTTTTCTTCTCCCCGTGGTGAACCTTCCTTATGTCCCCACTTCCTCCTCTTCCCTGTGTTCCTTCTTCCCTCTGGTCTTTTTTCTTCTCTGCTCTTCCCAGTGTCCCTGTTCTCTCGAACGCAGTGCGATCGTTCGCCTGCTGCGATCCCTGCCCTGTCGCGTCCGCGAGCGAGAAGGTACGGCGGTCCCTGGAATGCGATCTTGTGCGCCTCCTGTCTCTGGATCTGGATCTCCTCTGGCCGGCGGTCACGCTAGCGGGAAGTCTGCGCCTGTTCCCGTGATCGAGAGCGTCGCCTGTCACGAGACCGGGATCTGCAGATGGTAAAGGTAATGAGAATATTTCTTAAGCTCATGCCCTACCCCGGCTTATCTATTTGGCATCTAAGCACTACGTGATTGGTAATAAATCAGAGATATTGTAAAATGCTGGAATGATTTACGTAGAGGTGGGCTATAAGTGTCATATTTGTGTCATAGTTTCAGATCACTTCAACACAGGCAAAATGAATGACTTTAATGATCTTATCCCACTTTTGAAGAAAAAAAATGAAAAAAGTGCAAAACCCAGGGTGCCCCCAACGAAAAATCCAAATGGCCGCCAAATTGGACAAAAAATCATATTTTTTAACATACTTGATAGCTTTTGTTTAATCACCTTCATTTTTGTGGCAATAGCCATGTTTTGGCCTGCAAGGAATCATGCTAATATTGCATTTCTAATCTACACACTTTTCGTGTCTCGATATGGCAGTTTTAGCCTAAATTTCTGCGAGGGCGATTTCTCCCCCCAAAAAATACATAACGTATGAAAAATTTTAAATTTTAACACTGGTTGGGTGGGCCATCATCAGAAGTGTTGAGCACCATTTTCTGAAAGATTAGAGCTCCTGTAACACTCTTAACCACTTTTCCCATGGCATTAATTAAAATTTTACAAAAACACTCCCATTGGAATTACAGGGGTCAACAACTTTCATTACGTGTGGGTTTCAATGGACACATTTTTATGACATTAAAAGCACTACAGTTTTGTTAAACCGCAACACCAACGCATGTCCAATTTTCCAGCATGTGTTCATAATAAACTCTCTAAACTTTTTGAATGTTCAAATCACCATATCAATTGATTGCGCATTTTGGAAAGCGGCCCTCAGAAGAGTCACTTTTTAAGCAAAAATGTGCATTTTCAAGAAACGAAAGGCTTGGTGGGATGAATTGCATAGCATGATTCCTAATAACCCAAAACAGGGGTATGCCACCAAAATTAAGCAAGTGAACAAACATAAATTGAGTTATGGTCAAAAATCACATTTTTTGCCAATTTTGGCGGCCATTTTGAGATGGTTCGATGGGGCACCCTGTTTTTCGTACTTTTTTTGCATTTTTTTCTTCGAAAGTGGATCAGGGTGATTAAAGTCATCAAATGAGCCTGTGTTTCGAAGTGATCTGAAACCTATGACCTTTTATAGCCCACCCTCTATTTACAGGGAGATATAAGCACTATTTTTGATTGGTTATCGGAGGGCTATCTGCTGTAGTGTTTCTGTAATGAGCGTTGGGTTCGGTGAGACTGTATCATAGTGGTAGTTCTCAGGGAGTTAAAAAGAATGTGTGGCCAGGATGAATTTTGAATAGTTGATGACCCAGTGCATGCACCACTATAGTCTAGCAGATTAGCTGGGTTCCCATGCACCCCCCTTAAAACTAAATTTCTAACATGATTTTAAAGAAGCTCTACGACATCTACTTAAAGAATTTTGGATGTTACCAAATCAAATCTTGTCCCAAGGGGTCTCCCGTTTGCGGCCATCTTGGATTAGAGGGACTAATCGCACAAAGTGGTTCAATTTAGTTGAAAGTCTCAAATAAGGCGTCTCACATAAGGAATCAGAAACTAAAGTTTTTGCAAATCTGTGAATTTCGGGTTAAGAATATGTGAAAATGTGATAAAGTTCATTGACCTTTGATTGGTCATTGTACAGTGGGGCCACATTTTCAAAATGCTTCATTCTTGACAAAATTGGTGTCAAATTGTTTGTGTATGAGCATGAGCCATCTGGAAATGTACAGTTTCCATTATTTTAGATCTCCATTTTGGTTTCTAGGTTAGGATAGGAGGATTAGGTCCCTAATTCCATACAAAACAACAGAGGGGGGGCCGGCCAAATAGCGTCGTTTTTTGCTGTTCCCATAGTTTAGCACGTTATCACTAAAACTTGACAATATTCTAAAGTCGAAAATATGTTGATATCAATATTTTTCCACTCAAAATCCTTTGGAGTTGAAGAATCACCTCCAGTCCTCATTATTTTTTTTTTGGTATGAATAACGGTACAAAAACGGGTCCATTTGAACGAGGCTTTCGCTTGACTTCATGTTCAATCGCAGGGTCACCTTTATTTATAGCTGCGGACAATGACCAGGCCGGTACCAGGTAGCCCCTGCATGAGCAATCCTCCTCATTGTGCGGTCTTTCAAACGTTTTGCAAGCACAATTAATGCAACCCCCACCGTCTACAGCAAGGCAATTTAAACGGTCGCGGCTCCCGTACGGGAATTCCCACTGACCACTCACTGATCTATTTTATAAACGCGCACAGTGGCTTCAAATTCGCGGTCACTGTTCAGGCTCGTTCAATGACTCGTTCGGCAGTTTTGCTCTATGAATGAAGCTTGGCCGCCACCAGCTGCAAAACAAACAAATTTGAATAAAAAGGTAACTTAACCCTAATTGTACCACCATAACTAAACATCCGAGAAGTGCAAACATACGTTTTCTGGATTGCTCATGCTCAAAGCAATAATTTGTGAATACCAATAGTTGCCAAGATCCGATGCATTTTGAAATTTGACCCCGGGTACAATGACCATCAAAAGTTCAATGACCTTTACATCACATTTTCACCCGATCTCTGTAACTGAACATCAAAATTACCAACTTTATATTTTCTGATTCCTTATGGTGAGACGAATCATTTGAGATTACTTTTAACTAAAATTGAACCACTTTGTACGATTATCCCTCTTAATCCAAGAATGGCCGCCAAAACAAGTACCCGTGGGACAATATTTGATTTTTTGTAACATCAAAATTCTTTAAGTAGATTTTGTAGATGAATCCAAACATCATGGTAGATTTAAGTTTTTTTAAAGGGGGTGCCATGGGAACCCATGAAATCTGCTAGACTATAACCACCAACCAAGTTTTTGTAAAATTTAGACATTTGGGATCTTGTAGAGTTTCACCACCTTGAGGCAATGAGCCAATCATGGGAAATATGCAAATAAGTTCAATTAATATGCACACTTAAATGTCCATGGACACAATGCCAGTTAAGAATTTCACAAATTTTATAGGTCATTTTTTAATCTGAAAAGTGTGTTCACTGAAAAGAAATTACTTTTCCTTTAAATGAGGGGTCAATCAGAACGTAGCCCAAGTATGAGCTGAGTACACAACAACTTTGTGTCAATATGACTCCAAAAGCCTGTGTATGTGCAGACTAGACGCACGCACATTTACAGTTTCCACTTTTGTAATGTGACCTCAAAAGGTGTAATTTCTCCATACAAAATGTTCTTTGTGCTTTACAGTGCTTCGACCCCGTTTTACAACCTGGTGTTCACTATAATGATATTTCCTGAATCAACTTACACCCACCTTTTTTTAATTTCTTACATTTAGTTCAAGTTTTTGGAATCAGTTTTAGTGATTTTCTCCCTTCAAAACCACACAGTGAAGCAATTTTAGTACTGTACCGGGCCGCTATCAGCTTGATACTGCAGACACTCCCTCTATAGTTTGTGAACATTCTTAGCACAGGTATTACTTGCATGCACCACTACCCCACATACCAAGTTTATCAAATTTGCCTTTCTAGTCAAACTAACCAAGTTAACCAACAACCTTAGCAAGTTAGGACACTGGGGTTTAAGGTCAACAGATGTCAGTAGAGGTCAATGTGTAACACCCTATATTAGCCTTGGGGCCACTGGTTCTTTGAAACCAGATATGAAGTGAATATGGCATGCATGCAAGAATAACATAAACCCGTCACCATAACCACAATGGTACATATACACAGAGGGAATCTGCTGTTACAATAAGTTGCAATAGAATAAGGCAGGTCAGGCAATTTCCTGATCTCATTGATAAATTGAACAATTATTTTTAGGAGAACAACTTATTTTTTGTTTAGTTTTTTCTGTCCAATAACCTTCGTCGTCGAGATCTATCACGGGAGCAACGACTTCGGTTGCGACCTCGACGGCGGGGGGGGGGGTGCTACGCGAGCGGGAATTCTTGCTGCATCTTGCACCTCCGTCTACATACAAAGGAAAATAAAATGTCCCTGTCATTTTGTTGTCACCAACCCTCTCATAATCTCCTCCCTTCCGCTTTGAATACTTTCCATCGGAAAAGACTTTCACACTTCAAGGAGCTGTTTTTTAGTACCTTTTACCAAAATATATTTTCCTCCCATTCTTTCGGGGTTTGTTAATGTAGGGCTTATTTTAATCATAATTTGTTGATTACATGT
The DNA here is from genome assembly GCA_023653785.1 of Ophioderma brevispina. Lineage (NCBI taxonomy): Eukaryota > Metazoa > Echinodermata > Ophiuroidea > Amphilepidida > Ophiodermatidae > Ophioderma > Ophioderma brevispina. The sequence goes on from JAMKCH010004213.1 coordinate 16,281, forward strand.
GCTCTCTATTGTTTTCTGAATGCCCTAAGCAGAGTTTTTAGAATTGGAACTATTCATATACAAACCATTGAAGCAGACCACAAAGATCACCTAGTTTTTGTGGCACTCAACATCTTGGCTTGGTGAAAAATATGGTCACTTTTAATTCTAATAAAACTGACTGTCTAAGCTCTCATTCATCTGGGTTCAGTTAAGGAGGGTAATACATAAATCAGTCAACCGTAGAGTAGCAATCAACATTCCTCGCCGGTTGACGCCTTCTTCCGGTTTTAGAGACCTTTGATCACGTCTTGGCATATTTTAAATATAAATATATATTTGTTACACCTTTTGGCAACTGAAATCAACTAGTTATTCCTAAAAGACATTCCCGTGGAAGAACATCCTGTACAATTGGCCAATTACACATTACCTTCTTCGTGTTTCCCCTCTGTTCCTTCTCTTTCGTTCTCTCTCCTTTTCCGTTCTCGCCTCCCTTTCCATTTCTCTTTCCTTCTCTTCTCTCCTGACGTCTCTGCTCTCTTTCTGCTTCGTAGATTCTCTTCTTTTCGGCAACCTTTTCTGCAAGACAAAAAATTTTTGAAATGGTTGAGTAATTGACTAGAAGTTGTTGCCATTCTGAAATAAATACGATGAGAATACTTTAGGGCCCATGTCTTTTCTAACTGTCACCTTTTCTGACTATGTTAAAAAGGACTAACACATGTCATTACTTAGGAATATAAGAAGCACCCCCTTTGAAAAAGGACCACAAAACACTCAGGATCAGATAAAATTCCTTAAATACAGCTCTTATGGGCTGATAAAATTGGTGTAAAAGTCAGTGTTTTTCATGGCGTTAGGAATGTGATTTTTGTGGAATCACATGACCTTTTCACAATTGAAGTGAAATTTTCCCAAAGTGGTGGCATTGTGGATGGACTCAATATACTCCCTGGTGGAAGATTTAAGATAAACATTATCTGCACAGGTAGAGCTATGCATGCGAATTTCCGAGACAAACCCTTGCCCCATCCTTACAGTTCCCCTTTTTTAATGTGAGGGTCACCATGGGGAAATTTTTGCCATTTTAGCGCACTTACGGGGTTTGACGTGTGATTTGTTTAGGCGCAAGCGCCTTTACCACCTTCAGCATTCTTTTTAGAGCCCAGTCATGGACAAATGGAAGAATTTTGGTTTTGAGCTGCGAAGTATCATGCGCAGATACCGCGAATAACTGGCGCATTGTTTGCCTTTAATTCACATCGCGCATCTCTAAAAACTCCTGCGTTCCTGCTTGCTGAATGCCGAATGTGGCGCGGATTTTTCTTGTCGCCCACAGACGCCCCATTTGAAAAAAGTGTCAAATTTTCACAGTGGTTTTAGGCGTGTATGGAAAAAGTAAGTTCGGTGACCCTCATTTTTTATTTCCAAATTTTGAGAACTGACATCGGGACCACTCACCATATTTAGAAATTGACAAAATTTTACTCGCGAGGAGGTTTTTTATTATTGTAGAGCGATCTACACTCAAATTTTGTACTTTTCCCTAGACTTGCGTAGTTTTAAAAAGTGACAACATACCTTTTTTTTGTTTTGGCTTTAGCCAAAACAAATCGGTGACCCCCCTTTTTATTTCAGATCTAAATCAGCACTGGTTTTAATACATATATGTGAATGTCTGGAAAATCTTATCGAGTAGATCACTAATACGTCAATCCCTCTAAGAGACCGCAGAAGTCCAGAAGAAAACAAAGCTTCGCAAGGACTATAAGGTGCAGTTTCTGTTTTAGTTTAAGCTAAAATATAAGGTGGCAATAAGGTATAATTGTTAACATATGCAAGTCCTAAATGATACAGTTTGCTGCTGTCATCAATTTTTATAACTTCAAAATGGAGGAAATATTACTAATATGATGCAGGTAGAACTGAGAAGCGAGCGCTCATTCCACTTTATTCTGGTCATATTTCCCATATACATGCCCGCAATAATTCCCAATTAAATCCTATTGTTGATCTGCTTTGGCTGCACAAGTAATCGATAAGGAGGATAGCGCTATTATGCTATTATTGATTTGTTGGAAGCATTAGGCCTATATGTTTTGTAGACACCGGGTGTTAAGTGTCCAATCACTTCAATCAATCACTCCACAGTATACCCCAACTCATTACTCTCGGATCACGTTCACCCGGTCACTGACAATTTGCATTGTGCATATGCATATTCAGCATTAACTGGCAATGGTGACTTAGATGCATGCTCTGGGCATGTTCATATTAGTAGCCCCGCCCATGCGTGACTTCAGTGCATGCGTCCCTCATTGATGCATACTAATTTACAATCGTCAACAAACCCTTGTGCCTCCTGGTACCTCTTGCTTGCTACCTCTGTGGGAAACCAATTAAATGAATTTGGGATTTTTTTATGGCTGCACGGGAGTTGGATTTTTTTCCATACCAAGAAATCCCAAATTAAAAAAAAAGTGGGGTAGGTATGAAAAGCCAATATTAGCACATTTTTTTGAAGAGCGCCCCAATTTTTCAAAAATTGAGATTTTTACACGTTGCATTGGTAACTGGCTAGTAAACCATACCTGTGAATGGTCAGCTAAAGAATATATGTGTCTCACAACGAGGAATTTTGCATAGAATAATTATTAGCGGGATCCCCGATAATAATTCAACGACTGCTGGAAATGTCCTTCCAGTATTAAATAGCCGGGAAATCGCCATGTACGTGTTTAGCTCTCCCATTAGTTGTTTTATTGGTTCAGGCATTTCAAGTTAGAGGTTATTTTCTCGAGGTTGCACTATTTCATCATGGGACCGGGACCTAACGTAGCATTTCCATCTCTGCCGTTAAGAATTTCAATCTGGGATCCAAATTCTAATTACCAAATCGCTTAATTTATGATAAATACGCATTTTTTTTAGCATTCTCCGTTCGCAGGAGTTCCAATCCTAGACAGTCACCACGTAACACTGTGGGCCAAAATATCAAATTTTGAAAATTGGGGCGCTCTTCAAATTGCCATTCATGCTTTAATTGCCACAGACAGGGACCAGTTCCTTTTTTTCATATACACCATTTAAATTTAAGGTTAATTCTTTTATTTACCAATTAAAGGTCATTCAGTCATTTACCAATTAAAGGGTCATATCCTTCATTATACCATTAAGAGTGTCATCATTCCATTTACCAATGAAAGGGTCCATTTCCTTCATTTACCAATTAAAGAGTCACTCTTCATATACAATTAAAGGGACATTCCTTCCATTTATACCAATTAAAGGGTCTTTCATTTATTTACAAGGGTCAATTCCTTCATTTACCAATTAAAGGGTCCGTCCTTTACTTACCAAATTAAAAAAGGTCTTCCCTTAATTTAAACCAATTAAAGGGTCATTCATTCCTTTAGCAACTAAAGGGTCGTTCCTTTGTTTACAATTAAACGGTCATCATTACCAATTAAAAGGTCTTCCTTCCATTTACATATATTTACCAATTAAAGGGTCATTCATCTTTCCAATTAAGGGTCATTCATTCATTTACACATTAACGGGTTCATTCCTTCACTTTTAACCAATTAAAGGGGTCCACTCCTTCATTTAACCAATTAAAGGGTCATTCCCTTCATTTGCCTATAAAGGTCATTCCTTCAGTTACGCAATTAAAGTTCCATTCCTTCATTTCCCCATTAAAGGGTCATTCTTCCTTTTACCAATTAAAGGTCATTCCTCCATTTCCATTAAAGGGCCAGTCTTTCATTTAAACATTAAAAAGGTTTATTCCTTTGCCATTAAAGGTCTTTTCATTTACAATTCAGGGTCATTCCATCCTTTATGAATTAAAAGGGTCCGGTCCATTCCATCATTTACAAATTAAAGGGGCCATGCCTGATTGTGTATTAATTAAAGGCTTAATTTAAAGAGTACAGCCCGCTGGTCGGTTAAGGACACAATGCTTTGATCGCATGTAAAGCCCGCTGTTAAAAAAACAACGGAACAAAATTTTGAGAAACCTTCCAATTTTCAATAAATACAATAATTTGGGACCCTTCATATTTTTCATTTTGACTCTTGGACAAATTTGAGCCTCAAGGTCCTTTGACTCATGTTGTTTTTTGGGGGGAAAATGAGTGACATTACTAGTTCGCCGTTTGGAAATCCCAAATGCCCAAATCCGGCAGATTTTGTCCGGCCCCCCTAGTTAAGTCGTATTTTAAGTCGTACTTTTAGAAGTTCGTATCTACTTCTTAGCCGGATAGTATGGACAGCTTGGTAAAAAAAAATGTTTATCCAACCAGCCTGATCAACGTAAAAAAATTCATAATTTTTTCGTCAAGATCTCGCTTTTACGCGTTAAACCAATGGCAACAACTAAAATTCTGATTTCTTGGCTGCGTGCCCTCCCCTGAAGAATTTTACAGCAGCACATTCATTGCGGTAAATTTTTTAGTTACCGTGGTTGTGTTTTATATGATTTTGTCGTTTTGAAAGTGTATGGTTTTTTTTCTCTTTTCTCTTGACTCCTCTTTTCTGTCATCTCAACTCAGTAAAAGGTCTGACCTGACTGCTGCTGCAGTACGTGAGTGTCGTATTTTTATAATTGGGCTGCAACGGGCCAATCGTAGAATAGGGGGGCCTCATAACACTACATGTGAACTGATATGGAAATAATTTGTGCACAACAACAGCTCAAGAAACGCATTGTGTAGGCCCATATATTTTGCATAGCGTTTTATGATTCTGTACTGTAAATGCTTGAACGCAAAACGATAACCGAGTATGTTCCACCACCCGTATTTGGTGGTAATCGACAAAGTGTATCATAGCAAGGCAGGCTAGTCCGTGCTTTACCCCCAGGGGACGTTGGCTATATAGGCCTAGGTCTACTAATAATTTCTGGTATACACAGGAGCATTGCACAACCACTCCACAACTTTACATATAATCATATCAATGTCATGTCACTGGTCTGGTCCACTGGTGTTGTGGCAATAATTAGGGTAAATTAGTGATCCAACTTCGTAAAAGCACAGGCCTAGGCTTATGCCTATAGTCCGAAGAACTTGTCTCAGTTCCCAAATGTAGTGTGCACCTTCTACTCCAACTTCAGATCGTGCAAATATCTGCTTGGGGCATTTTCTTTCCTCTGTTGGCCGAGGACTAGCCCTCAGTCACCTTCATTTTTCCCTTTTATAGATGCTCCCCGAAAAAGCCAGCAGGGTATGTTTTTTTTTAAAAATCGTTGATTCTGATGATGGCAATGTTAAATGTTGGATATGAAGCAATGGCCAGTTTATGAACAAAAATCGAGACCACCATATATCTAAGCATGTGTAAACCAAACTGAGTTTAGCCTGTAGGGCAGCATTTTATGTGTTAATTAAGTATTATCGCACGCTAAACAGGTAGATAATGATTAACACCTGTCCTAACAGTAACATGCCTAAACTCACACATGAACTGCCGGCCTGTTTAGGTAGCCCCTAAGTTATGACAATTACCAGAAAGACCTAGCCTTATACCTGTAAGTTACTAAACTGTCATAGACTAGCAACAACTACAAATGTTCCACAAATGACAATATAAATAGCGAATTCATTTGCATTTGCCATGTTTTTTTCGTATTCACTGATTCCTTTGACAGACCATGCCAACCCTGTGACCCTTCATTCCCTTGATTCCCATTCTGAAAACAAATATGAAAAGTGGAATCAATTAAAAATTATTAATAACCTGCCAACCATCCCTGAAATTCTCCATCGCCAGCCAATCTGTGTTGTGAGTTTGCCCTGCATGTCTGAGAAGAACGATCGATTTGCACCGCTGCTTTGTTAAGACCTGGTTAAGATTACAACCTGCAAGCACTGGTAAAGGACGGTTTCCGAATTAAACGCATGACATGGCCGCTAGCAGCATTTATTAGTCATTGGTTTCATATTATTCCAAGCATGAATTTTTAAACAGCAGAACAACATTATCATAGGTTTAATGTTTAGAAAACAAGTACAGTAAAAACTAAATTTTCGAGAAAAACAAAATATCCAACAGAATGGAGTTTAAATAATGTTTTTGTTGAAATCGGACTACAAATTACAATTTTTAAAAATGGCGAACCCCTGTTTGGTTCCCGTCTATTTATAACGCCGTAGAAGTAATGGTTAAGACGAAAGGGGGACCAAATGAGGGTCGTATTTTTTAAAACCTGTCAGACTATAGGTGTCAATAGCATTCAATACGTGTATACGCGATTGTTAGTCTACAAGAGCTTCGCTTCGCGCTCGCTTATTAATGACCAAATCGGTTTAAAAGTTTTGCCCAACTGTAATATCACAATATGTTTTCGTCATGATACATTACATGGGAAAGGGTTGCCATGAACAGCTCTAGTTTGAAATGCTCCAAAACGATCATACTTTCACATATCATTACTTCAATTACGTACTCTGGCTTTAAAAAATACACAAACAATACAAGTCTGCTTTACACTCATGGTTTAACCATACTGTCTTAAAGGTCCCAGGAAATGCAAATAAAATTGATGTGGTTGTGTCAAGTCTACAAAGAGGGACCAGAAAGCATTCAATATTTGGGTTGGTGATGACATCATTTGTGGTACCATTATTTATCAGAGAGTAATAGAAATTTCCAGGTGACTGGTGTGAATCTATTCATGACACTGACCAGTGGCATAGTCAGGTGGGGTTAAGGGGGTGGGGGGGGGGGAAGACTACCCCCTCTTAAAAAACCTTGAGGGGAAATCGGGAAATAAAACACGGATATTCATGTTAAATCGGCCCCTTTTCGGATTCTTCTGCCCGGCGACCGGGAAATTTTTGCTTGTGATCGGGAAATTTGTTGCACCTACCGGGAAATTGCCCCCTCGGAACTACCGGGCTGGCTACGCGCCTGACACTTGACTGATAATCAATAGTTTCACAAATGATGTCACTGGTAGTGTATTCAGAGTCTTGACATCATGAACGACAAAGGACTCACCATCAAACCCAAGCATTCTAGACGTCACCAAAGTCAGTATCTCACAGACCTTGACTACGCAGGTGATCTAGCTCTAACAGCTGATCTGATATGTGGTGCACAAGATCTACTAACATCACTTGAGAATGCTGCAGACAAAGTCGGCCTACATCTAAATGCCAAGAAGACTGAATATATGACTGTCAATGAGGAAGATGATCATCAACCTATCTGCACAACAGATGGTAGCCAACTCAAAGAGGTCAAGGACTTCAAGTATCTACATGTAGGGTCTTATGTTGCCGACAGCAAGAAAGACTTCCTGTCACGCAAAGGACAAGCTTGGAATGCCTGCAATAAACTACACCACAAACTCTGGTATCTCCAATTCAACCAAGCTGAAATTCTTTAGAGCCTGTGTAGAGAGTATCCTGTTATATGGATCTGAGACCTGAACCATGAAGAAAGAGCTACAGGACAGACTGGATGGCACCTACACCAAACATATCCTGGCGTGAGCACAAGACCAAAGCACAGATATATGGAGATATCCCTCCAATTTCATCTTCTGTTGCCCAACGCCGTGCACGATTTGCTGGTCACTGTCATCGTGCGATTGATCAAGTAGTCTCGGACGTCACATGTTGGAAGTTACCGTGCCAAAACACGGTTTTGGTTGTCATTATGTTTGTCATTATGTTTGTCATTATGGTTGTCGCCCCTTTAACTACATTGACGTGATTGCTCGAGACATCCAGCAGGATCCATCTGACATCCCTAACTTAATGACAAACAGGGACATTTGGCGCTACATGGTGAACAGCATCTCGGCTGCAGCCGTTAGATACATAGTGTATTCTTTTTTCTGGCCCTGTTTATTGCAATGGAATGTCCCACAAAGATTTGGAGTAGTTTATCATCTGATTAAAGCTACAGAGTCAAAGCAACCCAGTTTCTGCTCTTACCTTGAGATTGTCCAGTTTCTCTCTGATCTCAATGAATCCCAGGTGCAGTTTACCACCAAAATGGTCAGCAAGCCTTCTGTCATTATCCTGCAGACCCAGATAAGCTGAACACACCTCGCACACCCTCAGCTTCTGCTGCTGATAGCTGGATGCTGGCATCGAGTTTCTGTATTCCTCCTGTTGGGTGGGGGAAGCAACCAATGAAGAAACTTAGTAAATGAACACAGATATTTATTAGACTCACTGGTCAAACTACCCAGGTAGGGAATAGACCTTTTCAAATCAAACTTTTCCAAACATGAAAACCCCAAGTAAGAGTCCAGCTTATGAAGAAAGGGTAATCACACGCAGCTGTTGGATGCAGCACTTTACGCTAAGCATTTGTGAATGTACACAAGAGTATAAGGATGGTCGCATGTGTTGCATTTCTTATGGTTTCTTATGAAATTACGGGTGGGGTGTTAGGGCTACAATGCAAATTACCTCTGCCTCCAATTTCTTCTTGCGGATGTCCTCCACCTCTGCCATGACCTCCATTGACTTCTCCACGTTGCCCTCGGCACCTAGTTTTTCAGCTTCCGCCAGCTTCTTCCCAATGGACTCGGCCAGTTCGTGCACCTTGTCAGCCTGCAAGACAAAGGAAGCAACCATCCATTAGAAACCCAACCTGATCGTGGCATCGTTGGCAGTGCTTTACTTAATCTGGACTATGTGCAGAAATTGCCCAAGCTCAAATTGGAACAAAGCAAGTTTTATTTTGCTTGTCTCTCTCCGCAACCCCAAAGCAAAATCAACGCATGGTTAGCTGTATTGTTCCACGGGTTTGGATAATTTCTGCTTTGAAATCTCTCAAAATAAACCTGAACCAAGCTTAGGGCCCTAAACTAAACTAATTAAAAATAAAGACATGTAACAAGCTTGCTAAAACTAAATTATGATTTTTTTTTTCCTGAGCACAATATAGAAATTCATACCTAAGAGGGAAAGTTATGTTTTTTCTTTTTCTAAATGGCAGTGCAACGAACACGCAAACGTAACCTTGTGCCCGCCTCATTTTTTATTGTTATTGCTCATATATCATGCATCAAATGCATTTCGGCCCAAACTAGACCAACTTGTTTCCACTGGCTACACCTTTAGCCCAAGACTATTTTATAAATGTGAATTTTTCTTTACTTAATTTTTTTCCACAACAATCTCACTACATTATGATGATAAAACAATCAAACAAGGAAAACAAAATTCCAACCACTTAGCTGAGGATAGTCATATTTTTGGCCACGTAAGCAGTACATGTTAGTATCGTGGGACTCATTTTAATACCTATCTTTACCAATTATTAGGCAAAAAATTAATTGTCTCTGAGCTCTCGCGCGCATACATGAATTTGCCGAAATTCTTAATAATAATAATTTGTATTTTTAACGCGCGACATATCCACGTAAACGTGATCAAGGCGCTGTGCGGCTGCCATGAAAGGCGCTCAGCACATCAGAGAAACCATAATGCCAGAACAGATTTATGCCAAGAAGCTCAATTTTAGAAGCAGGAGGAAACCGGAGTACCCGGAGAAAACCTGCGGGAACGAGTACGGATCGAGTATGGATCGAGTATGGATCGAGTATGGATCGAGAAACCAAATTCACATAAAGCCTGCCTTCAGCCAGCCTTCAGCATATACAAAGCCTGAAGTACAAGTGTTTGTATCATTCATGGTTTTGTGTCACTAATAAAATAATTATTTTATGCATCACCAGCAAAACTTGTGAACAGCTGTGTGTTTGTGTGTGTCTTTTTAAGTAATTTCCACTTCATTTTTTTTTCCGCACACAAACAAAGCACACCCCAATTAGGCAGTGCTTCAATTAAAAAGGAGGGCTCTTAAAATAATGTATAATATGGTGGCCCTTGCAGTGACTTGGCATTTGGGATATTCAACTGCTTCTTCTGTATTAAACATATCACATAACCTTTAAGTAATATATTAAAAACACGTCAGGATATGTTTCCAAATGATATTATGACTTATGGCAATGCTCGGAAAATGGCATTGCAAACCAATCAAGGTGCAAGAATTGCATTTTGGTGGAGGGGCCAAATTCAGCAGTCATCTTTAAATACACTAAAAAAATTTCGGAAGTTGTCTCAAACGATTTTGCATGCGAAACTTGAAATGCATTAATGTACACATGCAGTTGCATTCTCAAACTGATGAGCTGGGAAATAGCATATTGCTGGGATGTTATAGCCCCCCAAAAAAACATACTTGAGAATGTCATTGACATCAGGAAGGGCATCCGGTCAATTATCTTCTGCTCCAAAAAATCCTCACACAGCAGTATTGCTGTGCTGTGAATGTAAGGTGAATCGGCCACCCGTTAGCGAGGACAAAATGGGGACAAAACCGAATTTTAAAACTTTGGTTTTACTACTACTACATAAGCTTTGATGTAAATTGCTAGCAGCCAAAAACCCATGCATACTGACAAAATATTGTGCAAAGTCTTGGACTTGGACAACCTGCATGCCACATTAGATTTTTAACCTCCGAGCTCCGAAACATTTTTTTTTTGCCCTTGCATAAAATACACGACAATGACAATACTGCCAGTTGTGTCTCTACTGGGTTGTAACTTAAAATGGCCAAAAATATGGCTAACTCTCAACACCATCATGACTAGAAAGGATAAAAAAAAAAAGCTTGGTTCACTCCTATATCATTTATGCCTTGATTCACAGTCATTTCATCAATTACTACATCAATTAGAGGGGGGCATATGTGCCACACATTTGAGAGCATAGTGACTTACAAACTGCCTCAAACAATTCACTCCAATTTAAGTACCCATGTACCGCTGCTTTCTTTCATGTTCTGAGCTAGAGAGAGGGCGTGGCAAATGTTGGGCCCCATCTGTCCAGAGGAGAGAACGTGAGGCAACATTATAATGGAAGAGAAATTGTGTACACGGATAAACAAAAAGTCGTCGCACCGCTGATGAGAGGTTTTGATTATCTTGCTGTTGCTGAGAACATACAGTGCACGTTTATGAACATGTGGAATTTTTTAAAAGAAATCAATTGTTAAAATGAGAGAAGGTCTTTGCGACAAAGAATATGGTTAAGTGTTAGAATTGTGGTGGTTGAAAACACAAAAATGACAACTTTGTTCTGGCAACACACGTTTACAGAGTCTGAGCACCATGTTTTAGCGCACCTGCTCGAGTTGACGGCCATCCGCTGGTGTGGGAGAAAACTACATGGCTCACAGGATGCATCAGGTAAATAACTTAAGAGATACCCTTTAATATTTTAACCAGTATTTTTAAGCCTAAAAAATCTGTTTGGTGCAACAACAGTTAGAAATGGTAAACATTGATCAGTTTTTACACATGTCAAAATCTAAACAATACCACAAAAATGTTCACTTTAAAATGAAATTGTTAAATTGGATGTGTTGATATAGAATCTAGATCAAATTTTGGAAGTCATCACAGATGAGTCAAATATTTTCTTGGTGAGGATATTTTCTGGTATTAACCAAAAAGGCCATCCAATATCATTAATATGTAAGAAATACAAAATCAGTTCTTAAATGGGTGCAAAGCTTATAAATCCTGCAAGTTATAACTTGTAAATCCCTTTGGCAGTAATGTACAATGTACACCATAACCAAAAAGAAATAGTACTTTACCCCTTTAAGTGAGCAAATATATGATAGTAATAGCATTACACTTGCAGAAGATACAGCTAATTTATAGATTTTTAAAGAAAGAATGCCCTTTAATTGGTCAACTTGAAATTTGACTCCATTCTGTTGTGCACCGTGCCTGAAGCTTGGGTCGGAGCATCTTGACATCAAGTCTAGTGGTTGTTTTATTTTAATTTGCGGAAAGATGCAACAACTTCAGCAAATTCAAAGAATGCCCCTTTAATTTTCTTTTTGAACCCTAGATGACCTTTGACCTGAATAGCTCTAGTCATCTCAAATCTCCTTATCCAAAGATTGTCACCAAAGTTGGTTGATATCCGACTATCAGTCGCCATAACCGTGACAGAAATACATAATACACACAGACGGAATACACATACACACGGTTGTAATAACCCCCCTGACTTAAAAGCCAATGGGATAAAAATAGCAGTTATTTGCTTGACAACTTGCATGATTGAGAGCCAATATTGTGCATTATTAAGATTGTATGAATCCAAGTGTGGGAAAATATTGGATCCAAAACATAATGATAAATTTGCGTTTTAGATGATTTCATGCCCAATATTTATTGGTCTCACTATGAGTTCTAAAGTATCGGATTCGACTACGTCTCGCCCAATATTTTTGGAATTCGTAGCTCAACCAATAAATATGGGCTCAATCAATCCAATTTTATAGTTGGGCAGTATTGTTCTAGTTGCAAAGCTGCACTTCACCATGTGACGCAAGTTTCTAACTCAAAAGAATGAAAATATTTCTGGACTTCTCCAACTCCACTAATTTGTCCAAAAAATGAAATACAACCAAACAGAAGTTTTAGGCATGAACAAACTAATAGATATTAAAAGATACAAATTTAAATAAGTGATAGTTTTACTTAAATTAGCATACCATTATCAATCACAAGCTAACATTACATCAGTTATTGTTGGAGATTCAATGAATGAATGATTTAAATTAAAGGGCCCACTAGGTCATAATACATGTTCTATAGAAAAGGAGAGAAACTCTTTCCCAGAGCCACAGCCATTTTAATTTTAGATTTGCTTCTACTATGATAATATTGCCTCTGCACTGAATTAAGCAGATCGACATATCTTGAAAGCAAAGTAATTTGGTACTCTCCCATAAAGCTACAACTACGCGAACATTTCCCACAATACAGCCGTCTATCGCAATAGACCAGTCCTAACACGCAGCCTTTCAGTTAATTACACTGCCGATTTCTACTCTCGGAATTCACAGACCATTGTGATTTGAAACTTGATTGCCAAGGCCATCTGATTCATATAGAGTAAATTCACACACCTCAGCCTACGCATTCATTGGAAAGCTCGTTCAGGCAGTACCAATAAATTTAAGTCCATATGGTAACTGTCTGTTATCTGTTATACCAGCATAGATGCTTTTATATTAGATTTTGCATTTCATTTTGTTATTTGCTTTTTTTTTTGCCAATTTGAGATAGAGTGCACACTGTGCTTAGTATCCAACTGTAATGAAATCTCAGTGGAACAACTTCATAAAATGCCAATATTTTAGTAAATAGCTAAACCATTTGCACCCAAATCCAAAATTTCAAAGGAGATCTTGCATCAAGAGGAAAGTCGCATCAAAACCCAATGACCTAAAATCAGCATAATTATCACATTAATTTTGATTTGATTACATTTTGGGCACAATATTTATTTTTTTGCCAAGGCCAGAGATGTAACAGAGTAGTCGTCCCATTTCCTGAAAATCTGAGAATCTCCGGGGAACGCATTTTCATACGCGGTTTTAGGGTACAAGACCCTTTCTCTAACATAAATTGGTACTTAAAACTTGGATTTTTGATGCAGTTCACCTTTATCATTAATAATTTGATCTCAGAAATTGAAAAAAATATTTTAAATTTTTTTTTTTACATTTCCAGATTTTTTTTATTTATGGCCAAAAATCCAGAAATTTCCGGAAAAGTTACATCTCTGCAAGGCCAGGATTTTGTCAGTCTTTGTTTAAAAAATCTTTAAATCCCATCAATCTTTAATTTCATTGAGTTTCACAGGGGAAAATGATCAACAACACATGGATGAAATTGGTAATTACCTTTGAGGTGACTTCACTGCTGAGGGCATCCTGCGTCTCTGCCAACCGCTTCTTTGCCAGTTCTGTTCGACGATCACAGTCCGCTATGAAAGAGCTCAGGTGCTCTTGAGCCTGTAAACAAATAAATTGTTATACTATTTTAATGACAGAATTTAAAACCCATCACATTTAAAATTGTTTGTTATGGAGTGAGTGAACATCACATTTAATGCATGTTTATAATTTACGTCAAACCAAGAATGCCGGTACTTAACCTTTAATTAGCTCATTGGTGTTTCTTTTCTAATTCAAGTTTTCTAGTCTTACGTGTCAGGTTTTTACAGCTGAATATCCTTTAAGGTAGGATTATTGACTAGTGTCTTGGATAGATTTTGCTTGAAATTTAATGGGATGTAGAGATTAGTGGCAGAAATATGCAAACCAATTTTAAATTGTCTCCCAAAATTGCATTTTTACAACAATGATGACACAGTGTGTGGGTATGAACCCTATATGTCTTGATTTGGAAAAAATCATCTAAACTTTAAGCCCTCACTGTGAATAGAAAGCATTTGTAACAACAGGAAAGCATTTTAAATCAAGATCCAATCCAAGATCCAAAACCAAATCAATAATATTAAAAAGCATAAGCTGCATACAATACTGCCTATTAATATGAGTGCACCCAGGCAAAGTTGATCTCTTTTACAATCTTAAGCCCTCACCCAAGATAAACATTTGGTGGAATCATCTTGAATTCAATCATTGACTTCTTATGTATCTGGATTTGGGGTCTTGAATTTATGGATGCAACAAAAGTTAATTCCTCATTGTACTGGGTATTTAAATATAAGATGATTTTTCCAATTCAAGACATTTTCAGTTTGCAGTGTTACATGCACCACTACCCACACACCAAGTTTTGTCAGATTCCAACATTGGGATCTGGTAGAAGTTACCCTTTAAAATTTAGTCAACCCAACCCAAAGTTTTGCGCCAAGGATCTCTTCAAGGAATAACCTCCTGTGCCGACTTTCTGGATCCTCATGTGGTGCCAGCCCAACAACTCTTCGCACCACCGCGTTGGCTCTGGTCTACAGCGCTGCTGAATATGCCGCCCCAGCATGGTGCAACAGCTCTCACACAAAGAAGCTGGACACAGTACTCAACAAGACCTTGAGAACCATTTTACTGGTTGCCTCTGTCCCACTCCATCTGAGTATCTGCCAGTACTTTCATGCATTGCACCTGCAGTGCTTTGGAGAGAACACCACATGCACAAACTGGTGAATAAGGCTCTGCTGGACAACAAGCACCTGCTGCATAACACTGTCAAAGAATCACACCAGCTCGGCAGACAGAGACTGTGCTCTAGTCGACCTTTCTGTTGACACGCTGCTAACTCTCCAGCTCCCCATTCAACATCTTAAGACATGGAATACTGCCTGGCTAGATACTTCAAGACCAGACCAACTCACTATTACCATACACCCACGACCAGAACTACCACCTGGTAGCAATCTTCCATGCAAGGAATGGGTCACCTTAAACCGGATTCGCACAGGAGTCGGTCACTTCAACAGCAATATGCACCGATGGGGCTGTGACCATCTCCAGCCTGCCAATGTGGTTCTCCATCAGACTGCGGATCACATTCTCAATGAGTGCCCTACCTTTCATCCACCAGTGGACATAGACTTCACAAACTCCAACCAATCAACAGTAAGTTGGCTCCACCATCTACAACATTATTTAGTTGCCTTTGCTTCATATGCAAGAATGAAGAAAGTAGAAAGTTTGCCTTTAACCAAAATAGACACACAAACACATACAGAAGGAATCTGTTGTTGCAATATCCCTGTGGCTTTTTAAGCCAGGGGGATAAAAACCTGATGCAATTTTTAGGCGAACGTGTTCCACCGAAATTATG
The DNA here is from genome assembly GCA_023653785.1 of Ophioderma brevispina. NCBI lineage: Eukaryota > Metazoa > Echinodermata > Ophiuroidea > Amphilepidida > Ophiodermatidae > Ophioderma > Ophioderma brevispina. Next base: position 31,918 of record JAMKCH010004213.1, read on the forward strand.
GTGTAGTGGCTGTATAAAATCACACCACCACAACACGCAGAGTTACTCTCTGCTGTAAGCTAATCCAGGGGTTTCTTACATCTATGGTTTCCTCGAAACCACTCAGGAAACATGGACACAATTACAAATATTCTTTAAATGAGTGGCTAAAATCAATCATAACTTACATCAAGGTCATAGCTGTAGTCTTTACTCTTGGCTGCTGCTTCGTAATCAGCCCTCAGTGCCAGATCATGTACTTTAGAACATTCTCCTAGATCCATTCGCTGTACAAAGAACAAAAAGCAAAAATGAATTCCAACATACTGCCACCAGACAGGGTCATATTTTTTACATTTTCACTCTCTTATTAGGCAAAAAAAAAGAAACCCAGTTTGCCTCAGGAGAAATGTGAAAAATGCAAATGTGAAATGCACTTTTTTTAGAAAAATGCTAATGCAAAATGGGGAATTGTTTTAAAATATTTAATTACAATTTTTACCCACTTTTTTTTCCAACCACTTCGCAGTCAAATTTTCCTTTTTTCCTGAAAAGTTTTCAAAAAATCTTTCAAGTGAGCAAAATCCTAAAAATAATGTACTAAAAGACCAATTTTAAACATGTTTTCAGGACAAGTGTGTGAAAATATCAGATCCAAAACATGATAATGATACAATTGGATGATTTACGCCCAATATTAATTGGTCTCGCTATGAGTTTTAAAATATTGTGCTCGACTGCATCTCGCCCAATATTTTTGCAACTCACAGCTTGACCAATCAACTTCAGGAAGACAATGAGAAATATATGGCCTTTCATCTGATATCAAAATTGATGATACTTCCGGGTAAATCAGGGGGGTCCCAAGGAAAATCAGAACAAGCACCTTTGTTGAATACTGATGGGTTAAAAAAATGTCTTTTAGAAGTCTTTAAAGGGCAAAATTTGGCATTTGATTTTAGTAATTTTTGCAACAATTATATAAGTTGATTCTGGAATTAGGATTGGTATTTTTTGTACAGCAATTTAATCTATTTCTTTTCTCATAACTTTACAAATTTGTGTCTGTTTTGTACTAGGGCTGTCAGTTTCCGGTTAATTGCCTTACCATTTAAACGGAAAGTCCGACGACCGGTTAACCGTTTAAAATTGAGCTCAATAAAAGGGAAAATCCCCTGGGGAAATCCCGCCCGTATTCATAGGACAGTACATTATTTTGCGTGCTATTTTGTTACTTACGCACATGTATACGGGTTCACAACTTCACATTTTATTGATCAGCTTTCTTAATAATATAAATAATTACTTGTCTGAAACCTAACAAAATCATGATATCTCACTTCAGTCCGGGACCTCAGTGGCCGACAGAAAAAAAATCGACCCATCCAGTGCGCACCAGCTGCATCTGTTTATCACGCAAAATTTTTGACATGTATATATTTGCTAATTAATTTGTTTTGTTTCTTTCGTGGCCATGGTATTTAATACTGTTGCCCATTTTGAAAGTATTGATAGTAGAATCGTATAACATTAAAACGATTGTACAAAGTTTCCAAAAAGCGTAATATTCTTGATTTAATTTTGTACATGAAAATTTAATTTGCAAAGAAACCACCTCGCCTAGTGACCTCATTTTCTCCAGGGTAAATCTTGCCCCAGGTGACAGGTCAGCGACCACGTGGCCAACTTCTGCTCCGCGCAGTGGCCGAATCGGCTAATAAATTATGACGGCTGATATTTTCACGATGCACTAGGATTGATATAAAAAATTCATGTTGACATAAACAGGTATGTTCTTTACACTAAATGCGATTCAACCTTCAGATCTATGTGTTTAAATGGCCGATAATGCTTGTAAAATACCACCATTTTAGTCAGGTTATGCAAAAGTAAAAATTATTGTGGCGGCCATTGATGACGTGACTCTTGCACTCGCAGTCTCAGCATAGTCAACACTCAATCAGTGTGTGCATGCATGACAACAACTATAATCAAGGTATCACTGTTTAGTGTTGTCGTGGGGAGAATTATGTCGGATTATGACCGATAGTGGTTTGGGGGTCGTATCTTTCTGTAGTAAACGGTGCATAAAAATTTTGTGCATTTCATGCTCCTATTTCTGTAAAAGAATTTTTGTTGGATTTTGTTTAATTCCATAGTCCCAATAAGAAAACTGTCCGACTAAAAGGAGAGGTAAAAGGGTCCCCGTTTACATGTTTAGCGACTTTCTACACGTTTAAACGGCCTTCTGACCGGTTAACCGTTTAAACGGTTAATACTGACAGCCCTATTTTGTACCAGCTACCAACTAGTACATTTTTGTGCTATATTTTCATGTTGATTCTTATCCTAATGTATTGCTTTGGCAAGAGCATCAAACAACTTTTTTAAAGGTCTTAAGGCACAGATGTTGCAAACCTCATTTTCCCACCATCAGGACTAATTTGGTAGACATTCCATTTTCTTCTAAATAAAGTACCCGTAGGGCTCAGTCGAACTTACCGTGCTCGCTAGGATGTCATGAGGACAACAGTTAAGTAAGAATGAACGGCACACTCGAGGATCCGTAAACTTGACGCGCCCTGCTGCTTCGTTCTCCCCTGAAATGGAAGAAAAGAAAGCAAAAATGCATTATAAACCTGAAAAGAGGGAATTAGTCATGTGATGTACTCCACTGTAAGAATAATGTAGGTGCTGTTTTTCAAGTATGTATTGGTTCAACTAAGCAGTAGTAACTTCAAGGTGCTGAACTATTCAATAATTAGAGAACCGTACCAAATTGTACAGATGGTCAGCAGCTTAAACTTTTCAGTCATTGACATTACAAATGGATAAGTCATGTTGCATGAAACTCTGAACATTGCAAGTCCTATTGTATTCTTAAACAGCTGTGGTAATTTGCACCTTTTCTCTGGTTCCTGCCCAGTTTCAATTTGCAATTTAAACTCCATGGTATAAATACACAATGGGTATCAATTGACGTTATTTTGATGTTAATAACTTCGCGCGTCTCGTATCCTACTACATGTACATCTGTACACGCTTCTCAATGTTATGTTCATTGCATCAACGTACAGATTGTTCAATTTTTTTATGGGTAGTGAGTCATTAAGCCATGGATAATGAATAGAAACTGGTTAACAGATTACCTTACATCTGCTTAAGAAAGAGAATAAAGTTACCGTATGATTTTTTTAAACTGGTACTCTCTCTATATGATGGATTGAAACTGATGATACCATTACTTTTGGCTGGAAGTTTATTGTAACCCATAAAAAACCACGCTGTGCTTCCATCATTGTATTTTGTGGTGTTTTGGGCAGGGCTGCAAAAAATGCAAAATTTCCCGGGAATACAATCCAAATTTCCCTCTAAGACTGCAAAATTTCCCTTCAATTCTTATGTATTTCTTTATTTAAAGATAAAAAATTTCCCTCCAAATAGCAAAATTTCCCAGGAATGTCATTCCCAAATTCCCCACTTTTTCCAGGCATGGTGTTTGGGATTCCCGTAGCACACCTCCCATATGTTTGCACACAAAAACCATCAGTGACCATGTAATTCCCCTGTGGTACTTGGTTTGGCAGCCCAATGTTTGTGTTATTTTGTGGTACTACATGTAGGGTTTTCTTATGAAATTATGGGTGGGGTGTTAGGGATAGAGAGTCTACCAATTCAAAACGATCACCACTTTATTCTCAAACCTGAACTTTCCATTTGTAAGCACCTTCATTCAGTTTTTAGGATGGATACCCCCCAACATTTTAAAGATTCTAACAATTTTCAAATGACCTCTAGGTGTCCTTTGTTCTATATCAGTAAACCCCCTAATCCACTCCATTATGTGGAAAAGGCAACATTTTAAGCATTTTCAGGCAATGACCTCAATAACCTCAGGATGATCTTTGACCTTTTTAAATACTTTCAACAGCCAACATCCCATGTGGTCCCCTCCATAGCAGGGATATTTGATTGTGAACTTCAGTAACTTGCCAAATTTTTATATAAAAGGATTTTTTGTGTACTTTTATTTTTCATGACCTCAAATGACCCTAATGACTTTGACGCAAAAAAAAAAAAAAAAAAATATAATCGTACTGAACAACCCCCTTATATGGCTCTTCAAGCAGCCAATGTGTTTTTATTTTATACCAATGACCCTCCCCCCAAGATGCCATTTGACCCTACTTTTTTCTTTAACACACCCATAAATCCATTCACGCAAAGGCCAAGTGTCTTTTGTTTTTGTGGCAATCCATCCAAGCCTGTTTTGGACAAGCTTTTTTAAAATGCAGTGATAACAACATTTCATACATCCAAGTCCTCCATGTTTTTGCTCTTCATACTGCATCTAATCTGCCTGCCCTCAATCACATTCTAAAATTCTCAATTTTTCCAATCACATTCAAAATTATAATGAATAACCAAATGCCAAGGAAAACAAGTCTGATGAGAAACAAACTGGTATAATGTTTACACATTGTAACAATCATTTAAATGTGAGGTTATTTTCCCAATACCTTTGAACTACTTTAAATTTGGATTACATATTTTGAGCTGTTTATTAAGTGAATTAAGGTATACATTCCTAAAAACACAAGTGTTAATTTTTAACAGGCTTCAAACAAGGGGGGGACAAGCAACATCTGTGAAATGGTCATGATCATTGATACTAAAAGTGTTCAGGACAAACTTAAGATAGTATACTTCAAATATTTCCAGTCAAACATGTAAACTGGGATTTATTTTCAAATATTACTTTAGTTTAATATTCATAAAATTTGGACTTTACTTTCAAATAGGTTCATACCAATAGGGGTGGGCTATAAAATGTTTATTAAGATCATTTTGTCCTAACTCTATTTGATTGCGTGTTGATTCCTGAGGATTTTGACCCAATTTTGAAAAAGCGGCCAAAAAAATGAGGGGTTGCAGCCAAAAAATCCAAAATTGGGGGGGGGATGGGGGGTAGAAGAGGGACTGAAAAAGGATAAATGTGTCTCAGTCCCTGGAATTAAATATAAAGGGTTAAGTTTTATTTTGGTTTTTTGAGGTCAGGAATCCATTTATTTTGATAATTTCGCACGATTTTGATTTTGCGTTTTCCTAAAATTAGCCATTTTACGTAAAAATAAGCCACGAGGGCGCTTTGATGGCCACGCCCTAACCTTACCCATTTTGAGATATTTTTCTGTGTGGAATTGAAGATAAGCCGTATTAAAGTATATTCTGAAATTTTCAGCACATAGCTCTTTTTTGTTTGGTCACAGTGCCAATTTTTATAATTTGGCAATGTCTATTGAAAACATAGGGTGCAAAAGTTCGTTGACCTACACACAAACCTATGGCACAAAATTGCGTAATGATGTATTGTATTCCAATTACTTGGCTGCCACAGCGAAACCGTTCAGTTTAAAGACCTCAACTCAAAGTTCTGGAGTAGGTACTATCAATTTTTACCTTTAGGATAAGTTTTCATTGATTGCAATGAGAAAGCGCATGTACCTTTAATGGCAAAAGTGCCCTCATAGCTTAATTTAACCAAAAATGGTCATTTTTATGAACGCGGTAGCTCTGACACTGCTGGAACATTTACAAATGGATTCTTTGACCTCAAATACATATGTTTAGATACCAAAATGGCTAAAATGTCATATAATTACAGTAATTGAAAAATTATCATTTTCATACCCTCTTCAGATCCCCCCTTTAAATCACATTTTTAGGCGGCACCTTCTCATTTTTTAACCGATTTTGACAAATTTGGTGTCAAAATGCTCAGGGGATAAAGCTGCATCAAATAAGAGTTAGAACAAAATGATCTGAAATATCAGTTTTCTCCCCTGTATAGCCCTCCTCTAATATAAAAAATGACAGGCCCTATTTTATGTGCTCTTAAGGAATTTTTTAAAGGGAACTGAATTTTGAACTATGTGGCACTACTTTTATACATCTCAGTATGTTTTGATGCCAATTTTATTCGATTTTAATTACTGCTTCAGAATTGGAACTCCAACTTTTATCCGATTACCAAAAATGTTCTGCAGTGATCTCATTTTCATTTCAAGTCTTGTATCATTATGATGTCAATTTCACAGGTATTGACTATCTTTACATGAAGCAATCCAAGAAAAGATGGGATAGAGAAAGCTGTCATCTCTAGTTCGCTCACGTCTACCTTTCGGGGGGAAAAAGTAATGTGAAGTATATGTAAAATACACTGTTGACTCACACATGTAGAACCATATCCTGCAATGCATGGCGGAAGCTGATACTTGCATGGGTTAACAATACACCCTTGCAGTTTGTCGCACCTCTAGTGCTAGAAGCAAGCAAGTCTCCTGACTGACCGGGCCGTGGTTGTGTAACTTTGTGCACTACTTACGACGGTTACTTGGAAAGCAAGATTAATTAAGGGGGGAGGTTTGGTCGTGTGACTCGCTCAACAAACCACTCACACTATTTCATTGGGGGCTTTTAATATTACAACACAATGCATCACCCCTCACCTAAGTAATGCATTGGTCAAATCTACACACAACAATATGTTTACTTTTAAAATTGTGTGACCCAGTCTGGGTGAAAAATACTTTACCGAATGGATCACCCACATTGTTCTAAGAAGTTTTAAGAGCACATTTTGATCATGAAAACTAGGCCTACATCTACAAAGAACAACAGTTAATAAACAAAACTATATTTAGATAAACAAAATGTTCCTCACTCAACGTAACTAATTCACTTGGCTTTGTGCCAGAACTTAAATACATACACCAGACTGGGTCCTGTTCTCCAAATTCCTAAGATTTTACAAACCACTTTCTGATTAGATGCTTAGATTGATTTTATGTAATTTCTAATCTTTGTTCCAAAACAATTCATGTCTTCACAAGACTACAAATTAGAACACTATAGAAAAAAACTGCATTGAAATGGATAAAAGTAGTATTAGACTAACTTAAAAATGATAGACACAACTAGCTTAAATTTAACACAAATTTTGTCATTTCCATCTCTACCCATCTTCAAAAAGTGCTCCGCAAATGCCAAATACTACATAATTTCAGAGCAGCAATAAAATCTATGCTAAGTTTGTTTTCTTTCCTTTTCAAATCAAGTGGTAGTAAATAACTTAATGAAAACCTTCATGGTTCTAGAGTTTAAGTAGGAGCTACAATAAAGCCCTACGGATTAGAACTAACTATGACAATATAAGATTTTTCTTCTTTATATCCAAAACAAACCTGTACAAAACTATTCTTTATTTTAAAACATCGATAGTAAATGTTAAGGGAACATGATCGACTACAATGTACATGCAATATTGCAATAGTAACTCACGGCTCGGTGCACTTAAGGCAAGACTTTGGTCTGTTACCATGGTAACCGTACTCCCAGATTCCTGCAGACGTATAATGCGACCCTTTGGTGCAAACAACGGCCAGATAAATTTAAGTCAATAGTATTTGTATGTATAAGATTGTTGTATTCACACAAGTGTTATTAATTGTATGGAGTGCAGGGTGATATTGTGTCAAAATAAGAAGCTCACAACTGAAAACGGACAAATACGTACATATAATACCAAGAGACAAACACGACACATTCAGACTTTTTCAAACAACCAACCTCTCATCTACATGACATGTACCATAAAAAAAACAATATTTAACTTTTAAAAAATTTGCGATTTAGGGTTTTATTAGTTCACTCTACATGTATGTCCATTTGCGATAAAACAACTGATTTAGGGTTTTAGTAAACACGATGTACTCGCCCTATTTATTATAACTTACAGTATATAAGAATTATTTACTCTGCAATATTTCATAAAAAAAGTAACTACTGTAAATAATAATTAATATCACCTATTTAGCAGGGAGTGATGATCAAGGTTCATGTTGACTCGGTTACATCAGGCTTTAATTTAGGCAGAGCATGATGAAGTCAACAAAGCCTGTTCTTGCTGTTTATTTAGCCTAGGAATCCATACACAAAGATACAGTGATGCCGATAAATTTTGGTTGTTTCAATCAGTGGAAACTCTTCTGACAAGAAATTTACAACAGCTAAATTTTAACATTAACAATACTGGGACTCTACATGTACTTTAAATGTATCGGTGATGATTTATTTTTAGTTCACTACTAACAGGGATGTAAGTAACCTTAAACAACTTTGCTTGAAAAAAAAAATCTTTAAATTAAAAGCTTACAGATGGGCTGTCTCAGAAGTGCACATGTACAATGCATATCCTTTGAAATTTACAAGGAGCTCTTTGAGGAGCTCAGGAACTTTTGAGCTAAAAAATGAAGGCCTAATGTTTAGCTTTCTATTGTACATTTTTGTTGACAATTTTTGGGCAAATTACATGTATGCAGCATAATAAAAAATTGCAAATGCTGGAGATTCCTGTAAAAACTGAAAAGGCCAGAATTCTGGCAAATGCCTGAAGTCTTACAAGTTAATTACATCCCTGTTCTAACTTGATGGTAGCACAATACCTAGGCCTTGTTAAATTACATTGGTTTCATTAAACAACAAAAATCCATATGACCTTACATGTCTAAAGCTTGAACTGAGAGTTTTTGTTCTGGCTTTTCAATTTTTAAAGACTAAAGTTTCATTTAAACCAAGTTATTTTACAAGCAGTCATTTAGTATCCAAAGCCTCGAACATGCTGGATATTATTCCAAAATAAACCAGTCCAAGCATTCTCCTCCAATAAGTCACCCTACAGATTGCAAGCATGAGACATCCGCGAATTAAGGGCAAAAAAAATAGTTTTTGTCTCTGCTAAATTTATTCATTGTAATCCTGAAATGTCTCAAATTTGGGGGAAAAAAAATTCTCATTACATGAGGAATTAAGAATTGCATCCATGAATTCAGACCCTAAAGAACGCAACTTCAATGAATACAAGTCCCAATCTAGACACAAGAAGGAATCTACTTAAAATTACGATGCTTGGCACTGGTCACTGTTTCTCTTGGGTGTAAGCTTGATGGTCCAAAGATGATTTAACTTTACCTTTTGTGCACTCAGGAATAAATACTAAAAGGGTAATTTATGCAGCTTAATTTAAATAGGAAATCCTTTGTAAAGACATCCAAAAATGACTAAATTTTTACCAAATAAAATAATAAAAGCGTAGGGCTTCCTTTCATGGCGCAACTACAGTGTCAGCTCTAACTTCCTGACCCTTGCGAGACCTTGCCACTACCGTCTCAGTCAACGAAGTCCCGAGTTGGCAGTGATCACTAGACCCGGATGAGTAGACAGCCCCTATAGGCTAGGAATTTTCCTGGCAATCGTTGATGTCATTCATTAAACCCTAACCTCACTGGGCTTTCCCCCCTAAAACGGCCGAGGGTAATAGGAAGCCACACTTCCTCCTGACGTATGAAGGAGGTGCCATTAGATTTTCGTTGTCTTTTTAATAATGACTGTCGGACATTTTCCCCTGAGTGGAGTACTTGTGTAAATTGTTAAACGTACAAAAGTCAATTGATAGCAATCAAGGGGTGTTCTGCTGGTAAAGCACCGAAAGTCAAGAAACAATTGGTTTTCAAATTCAAATTTTCAACGACTTCTTACTTTTCCATTCCTGGAAAAGCATCCCAGAGTCAAAGACGCCGAAGTGCAATGAGAATCATAGGAGCAACGTGATTGCTTTGCAATGGACTCTTCTCGGACAGTTAGGGTTAAACTAGTTTGGGGGCCGGCGCAGAACAATTCGTGATTGCCAATATAAAGTCTTTTAATCTAATTTTGAAAAACAATGTCACGTGTAATCTGAGACAAACTATTTTTTTTAAATAGTCAAACTAAACACAAGCCACAAAGACATAAAAAATCCAACATTTATTCTGCTTGCCAGGTTGGGTGCTGCTAACTTTGAGATATTTTCCCGGCCTAGTCGCCAGACTAGTCCTAGACCTGAACTAAATATTTTAATAAGCCTTTACTTGTGACAAATCAAATATAATCAACCCTTAAATGTATTTAAATGAACTTTCTCACCTTAAAAATACACTCACTGTCTCGATTCTTCTACTGAAACTGACTGAGCCATGATCGAGTGTAAACTTGGCACAAGACACGAGCACGAAGAGTGACTTGTGTTGGGCCACACAAAAAAAAAAACCAACACCAACCAACTCTTATAGTATTACGATTTAATCAAGACTATTATTTTTAATAGGTGTATGGATCAACAACACAGTTTCTTTCAAGTAGTTGGCAACATTTCCAAAAGTTTCACATACAGGTGGCTCCTGCTCCTTTCACAAGTACGAAAACTACAACTTTGCATGGTTGGGAGTGCAACCATCAGTACAATCATGAAATTAAAATGTGAGATCACGAGACACAAAAATAGTCTACGTATTGGCATGAAATTACAATACAAATAAGAAGACTTACCATTTCTTGCTGTGCCCATCAGCTCATCTAACATCTTTCTCATCTGCTCTTGGGCAGACATCTTTATTTTGGGCTAATTTAATCAATAACTTGACAAATTATTCACATAATTATGCGAAACGAAATGTCCTTCGCTCAATATGGCGTCGGGAAAAATGGCTAATTAGACGATGTAGGGTTGGGCGATAATAGAAATTCCAAATGCTACGGTGAAAAATATGTGCCGTATGTGCTGTGAATCTGCTGCGACTCCAGAATCCAATCTCTCCACGTACCCCATATTGTTAAATACTTGAAATTTTTGGATGGGAATTGGTATTTAAAGAAAGTGTAATTTTGGAAACTAGCCTAAGGTAAACTTTGAGCATGGTCTCGTTATAATTTCCGCCATTTTTCAATCAATTCATCCGTTTGTCATGAAAACTATAGATGGTGTCCTTCTTTTCTTATCCGACGATTTCTTTTAGTTTGTGATTAACTTAAAAGTTAGAAATTTTAAATCTGTTCATTATTACATTTATGTATTATTTTTGGTTATGCGCCCTCATGTACAAGTTTAATGATGATTGTAGAAATTAAATGGGTTACTCATTTATACTACTGACGTGAATCAACAAAATTGTGCAAGGATAAAGATGATCTTACTTAATGCAATCACTATATCATAGATTTGTTGTTTATTTTGTATAAAACACATCAAATTAGTTCATGGTGTGTGAAAAAAATGAAAGAAATCGAAAGAAAAGTACTAGATATGGCGATTTTGTGAGCACCACCACTTTTTTCTTGCTCCATTCCAATGGGTATTTACAACAACACATTAACTGTGTTTTTGAGAAGTACAATATCACGAATTCATTTGTCAACTTAATAAATTAATGTTACATTTTCTTGAATATTTCTCTACGTATTAATCAATGAATCTATTATACCAATGTTCCCAAGTGGATATACAAATCCAAACACCAATGCACCTGTTGCAGAGCAAGAAACAGATCTCTTCCGGCATTGTTTAATATATTGCTAAGATTGTAAGTCCCTTATTTGCATAGCTTTTATCTTACCCCTGGAAAACCGTATCGTTTGAAAACCCTTTTCATTTACACACATCAGTATTAATTGGGAGATTTTGTGTGAACATTTAATCCCCTTTGAGGATTAATAAAGGATCTTATTGCTATTCCTAGATCAATTAAACAAGAATACCAAGGGTCACATTATCTTTTCATAATGCAATCCCCCGTAGAATTGTACATTAAACGCAATTAATCTTGCTTAACTGTATAAATCCCATTGAATGGAGGAAAATGAGGTCTGCTTACAATTTGTCATAATCTATCTATTTTTCAGTCGATTTCCTTTCATTTTCACATTTAGAAGTAGATTAGATTTACTTTATTAAAAAACAAAACAAATCTATGATTTAGTGATTTATCAAGGTCAAGGTCATCTGCAATCCTGCACTTTTTTTTTTATTCACGTAGTATAAAATTTCATGGAAGTTCATATATGAAGCGGCGCGGGGATGGGTGCAGGCACTAAGCGCGGAAGCCTTTCGAATGTTCACTTTCTCCAAACACATTTTCTCATGTATAGTTGATAGAAACATTTGAAATGGAGAATAGTGCACTTTAATAATTCATGAACCAAACCGTTTGTATACACAAAATCCGTATTGGTTTTGTGAAATTTCTCAAACCAAGAGGGCCCTGCAACTAAATTTATTTATTAATCGGCGCGTAACGCGAAAAAAATTGAAATTTCGTGGGTTACAGCGTATTTTCTTCAACGTAGTAGGTACATTGTCGCAGGAGGGAAACGGACCCCCTGTAACCTCCAGATGCTCACTGGTCTCTTCTCTCTCTCTCTCTCCATCCCTCCCTCTCACTTTTCCTCTCTGCCTTTTGTCACAAACCGCAAGGGCTGAACTTTTATTTTTTACGGGGCCCCCCCTAGGAACCCCACCCGGGGTCAATTACCCCCTTTGACCCCCCCTCGTCGCTACTGCTGATGCTCAGTTTTGGTGTTATTCAAGAAAGGACCAATGCACCCTTTATACACTTTTTTCTATTACTATATCCTGGGGTGTAGTCCATATCTCGTAGATTTCTAGGACTATGTTTGTACAAGAATCACATCAGGTACTCGTCTCTGTCTGGGTAAATTTGTCCAATGTTCTCTACCATTATTCCCATCGTCCCATCCACTGGGTTGAATAAAAGTTTTAAGAAGTGGGCCGGTTAAGAACTGACCCAACCATTAAAAGTAAAACTAAGAATAACTTACACTCTATGCATAATGGTGATTTTTTTTAAATGTAACTTTTATGAGCATTTTCATTTGCATTGCATGACCCCTCCTTGTCTTCTTCGGGAAACTTTCGCAACGTACCCTTCCATCACTGAGCCGACAGAACGCGTCCCGCCCCATTGAATGACAATAGTTTCATTACGCATTGCGTACTTAACTTTTTTTTTAGGTGGAATTCCCACTTCCTCGGGAATTCGTTATAAAGGCACTCGATGGTTGTGATTTTTGATGACGTGGATACACTGTTAGATATAATTTTTAAATACTGTAATTTTACAGTATTTAATAGCAAAAATATTCTGCCAACAATTACCGTAAAAATAAAAGTATGTGTAAAAAATTAATTTAATATTAATCAATAATTAAAACAAAGATTGTGAATGTGTTGAGAAATATAAAAATACAGCAAGTAAACCTGACGTCATCCCCCTGGGCCAGATGGCAGTCGGAACCATGACCTAAGATGACCTTTGACCTTGGTCCAGACCTTTGCATCATCCACACATGAAGGGACCCCTATGGCACCTTACCCCCAATTCTGCATGAGTTTAAAGAGACATGAGGAGATTTCCAGAAAGAGCGCCCCCAGTTTTTTCTCGAACCGGGTTAAGTTTTGTACAATATTTGTAATGCTTACCCATGTATTAGATCACAACCTGAAAGTGAATAAGTCGAATACCTGTCTTGTATGTAATAAGATAATGATTTAGTATTTTCTGTCGTGCCCGAAAAGTCAAAGCATGGTTTCTATGGGAACGATTACGACAGCGGGCATGCAGTTCAAAACAAGTTTGCGGTTTTTCTTTTGCACCTGTTTTTCCCTAAACCTTCAAACGTTCTCGGTAGTGGTCTACAACCGATCCATGAAATTTTGAAGAAATTTCATATCCTAAAAAAATCTCCTCCTGTCACTTTAATCGAGACGTAAACTGTCGAAGGAGACCGCGAAAAAAATGCGAAAACCTAACCAAAACCGAACCAAACTGGAAACATACATACACATACATACACATACTACACTACATACCCATACTACCCATACATACATACGTGAATTCGCACCCTCGAAATATCCCCCTCTCTGCTTTTTCAAGCAGGTGTAATAACAAACGCACTGACGAACCTGTGACGAACATATGCACTCCATTTACAAATGTTTCCCAGAATCACAGTCCTGCGCTTTTGTCGTCGCCACACATGCTCTTTAACTTTGTCAATTTCCATAGAGCGAATTCCAATTTTGCACTAATAAAGTAGGAAATCAGATTTTCATGTGTTTTCATCTCAGATAACGCAAATGAACTGTGGTTACAATAAATATAGTTTTTTAATTAATAGCATACTGTTCAGAATAGGGTCTTTAAAATCTACTCATATACAATTATCCTTAGGGGGCAACCACCCCTCCCCCCCCCACACCACACAGCCCCATCGACTTTGACAGCGTACTCTCACCCCGTTGAACGTTCACATTTTTTCGCTATTTTTTAAGGCGAGAAGGATGAGAAAAACCGTAACAAATCTTGAGCTTTATACGAAAACGAGGGTTAAGTATAGAGATTCCCTTTTACCCCGATCTCCAATCAAATTGGGTATATCAATTTAGATTAGGCCCAGGGCCGTCGCTCATAGACATTTTCAGGGTAATTTTAAAACCATAGAAAGGAAATGTTTTATTGGCCAGCAGTACGGCGGTCCGGTAAGTAATATTCACACGGTGTAGTCCCTTCTCACAGACTGCGAAAGATATTATCTTAATTAGTACTTGCGCGAAGATTAACGTTCAGTCGTCATATGTGCGATGTATCAATGGAACTACATCTCAAATATCTCCGGAAACGAGGTTTTCTATGGGAGATTTTTGCATCAGAGGGTCCGTTACTATGTTTTGTTTGAATATGTATCGTAATTTGGTCTGGACCTATAGAACCTAGCGAGACTAAATTGAACTATTTTTGTCGGTACTTCGGTGCTCTCAAAAAGACCGCACCGGGAAAAGTGAACACGCATCGCTACGGACCACATCCCTTTTTCCCACATGCCTTCTGTATTTTCCATTCTGTATTTTTCAAACGCTGGTTTCAATTTACGTTTACGAAACGCCAACTTTTTTTCAATTTAAGAACAGGATTACGTACTTACCCGACCAGCCGTCTTGCGCAGTAAGAGTCCTTGGAAGCGTATAGTGAGCGTATAACCATGCAACTAACGACATGCGGTTCGAGGCTCCCTTACGGCCCCATTAAAAATTTCCTAAGTTAAGTATGACTAGAGACATTTCTTTGTTTGACTGTTGATCGCACCACCGCAATTGCATTGACACAAGGGCGCTAACCGGAAATCAAGCCCCTCAACGGGTGGAGTCCGGGCTTATTTAGGCCCCTTGTCGGGTGCAGAGGCAGAGCATCGGGGGTCCAGGGGCGGAGCCCCGGAAGTTCTTGGATCTAACTATTAAGAACTTCAAGTATGGCCACTTTTTGAGGGGTACATAGTAATCAATTCAAAGAAAAGAAGACTGGTTTCTTCTAACTTTGCTACTAAAAAGGGCAGTATACGGCCTAAGGCCTAAGCTTGTACTGCCGTGGGGAACTATAGGCCTCTACACATAGCGCCAATGTCTTTAAAAAACGGGTGTGGGGAGGCCGTGGGTGTATAGCAGAACCCCTGCTTCCTCCGGGATCCAGGGGGGCAATCCCCAGAAGCTCTTGGATTTGAATTCAAAACCTTCAAGATAGACTGGTTTGCTCACTGAAGAGAGACAGTAAATCGGCTTGTACTCTACCGAGGGGAACTACACATACGAGCGCCAATGTCCTTATTGGGATAGACCTCACATCATCTATGATGTGCTAATGATTTGTGGCTCTCCACATTTCATGTAATTAAACAATAGAATATATAATTAAAATTCCGTTAACCTTTCTATGCTGATAGCGATCACTTGCTTTTGCCCAATCTCCATAGATATCCCGCCACCGACACAACCAATAAAGTTACAAGCTACAAGCATGCCAACAACCACCCAAATAGGAACATAATTTGTGTTCATATGGTAGATTGGAGCGGGTCACAATATCAACAACTTTTACACTATCTCATTCTCCCCGTTTTGTGGAAACGAGGCCCGTGTTAATAATTTGCGTTCCTTTTTTTTTTTTCGAATTGAAAATATTGCCCTAATTTTTATGTTTCTTTGTGTGGGATCCTTTTTATTATTCCAATTCCTTAATTTTAAAAAATTCGGGTTGCCAATTATACTACTGCACCTAGTGTTACTATAATACCCCTCCCCATTCCAACCTGGTGAAGTGAAACAAGCAAAGCGAGATAAAGTGTTTGACCACCACACACGGTGGTAACAGCGGAGGCTCGATGGAACTCACAAATTTAAACGAAAATTCCTACGGGAAAATGGTTTCCTCAGGGGCGGGGGTGTTCCAATGCTCGAACCGCCCCCCCCCCCCCCCCCCGTCACAAACGAAGTAGGAATACGCTGTCCCCTTACCGTCAAATAGACACAAAAAATCATCATTTGTGCCCAATGCTCATTTGTTTGTTGTTTAAATTGTATTTCAACAACATCTTAAATGGTCATAATAACCCAAACGAATCGAATCGATTTCAGTAATACCAGACCACAAACTACAAACCGATTTGGACCCTTTGACGTGGGTCCGTCATGTGTACGTCTCCATAGCCCATTATACGAATCTCGTGTCCGAATATATAATTCCGAATAACCCCTACGGAGTGGATTTGATTCTTCAGCTCCAACGGTTTTTGAATAAAAAATAATTGCTTGATGTTTAACATATTTAAAAAAATCATAGATGCGCTTTACATGTTTTAAACACGATGACTACGTCTTTTCCGCTACCCGCCTGATCAAAATCTAAAGACCTGCAGACTACCACTTAATCAGCTACATACTACGCCGATTCACGTTTAGCTTAACATTTTCCACCACTCTCGCACAATCGCAAAACTACAGGTTGTACACGCGCCTGCGGTGAAGTCATTTGGAAGGAAGCCCCCCAATTTTCAAAAAGTATTGTGTTCACACAATAAACATCACCCCAGTGCTAAAGTCAGTAATAGAGTGTCTGCAATCTTGGAAAAAATATTTTCAAAAAGCTGATGTTCCGCTATCTCCCCATCGGATGGTCGGTTGAGGTCTCGTCATTAGCACAGGCTTGACATCCGCCCCAACATTGATGATGGGGTTGGGGAAGGGGTTGTTTGCAGAAGATGTTGGATCTTTCATTTGAGTACAAGTTTCTTAGGGATCGAACTTATTTAGAGTCCGGAGAGAGGGAGGCATAGAGGAATTCATTCTTTTTTTTTTTTTCGATGAAAAAATGTCGCGTGGGTCCCCCTTCGTTCCCTTCCCCGTTAAAAAAAATCGCCATTCCCGCTGATTTAAAGAAAATTTCTCCATTTAACAGTTCATGTGCCCACTTCTCCTAGATTACAATTTTCATTCAATGTTCCCCCTCTCCGCTCACAAAAGTGTATTCCCAAAACTCGAATCCTCCATATTCTCACCTCTGGCAAAATAACGAACTATCCCTTAATAGCCCGGATGTCAGCATCATTCGGGATAAAGATGGCATTGATTTCTCTATTTCAAACTTTTATAAGACGTTGGGGTTTTTTAAGGATGCCTTTACTATTATAGCGGCCGCAGCTGAGATGCTGTTCACCATGTAGCGCCAAATGTCCATGTCCATCATTAATTTCGGGATGTCAGATGGATCCTACTGGATGTCTCAAGCAATCACGTCAATGTAGCTAAAGGAGCGACGACCCCTGTTTGGGCGTGTGGTATAACCTCCAATATGTGATGTCTGAGATAATTGATCAATCGCACGATGCATGACAGTGACCGGCAAATCGAGCTCGGCGTTGGGCAACAGAAGCCGGGAACAGAAGATGAGATTGGAGGGAAATTTCCACCTGTGCTTTGGTCGTGTGCTCACGCTAGGATATATGTTTTTATGTACTCGCATTAGAAGCCTGGTGTATAGGTGCCATCCAGATCCAGTCTATCTTGTAGTTCTTTCTTCATGGTCCAGGTCTCAGATCCAAAATAACAGAATAAGCAGAATACTCTCTACACAGGCTCTAAAGAACTTCAGCTTGGGTTGAATTGGAGATAACCAGATTGCCATAAGTGGTGTATTGCAGGCATTCCAAGCTTGTCCTTTGCGTGACAGCCCGGCGTGACAGGAAGGCTTTCTTGCTGTCGGCAACATAGGACTCTAGGTACTTGAAGTCCCTGACCTCTTTGAGTTGGGTACCGTCTGTAGTGCAGATAGGTTGATGGTTATTTTCCTCATTGACGGTCATATTCCGTCTTGTCATTTAGATGTAGCCTGCCGACTTTGTCTGCAGCATTCTCAAGTGATGTTAGTAGATTGTGCACCACATCAGATCGGCCGTTATAAGCTAGATCATCTGCATAGTCAAGCTCATGCTGACTTTGGTGACGTCTAGAACGTTTGGGTTTGGTGGCGAGTCCCTTATCGTTCATGGCGTCAAGACTCTGCCTGAGGATGTAATCAACCACGATTAAATTACTACAAAGGGAGCAAGAGTATCTCCTTGGAGGATTCCAGTAGTTGCTACGAACTCCTTTGTGGACCCATCCATGGTCTGCACAAAGCAAGATGAGTTATCATACATTAACCGTCTCATCTGGGACACCATAGTTGGTAAAAATATTTTGCATTACATCCTGTTGACACTGTCAAAGGCCTTGGAGAAGTCTACAAACACAATTGAAGCTTTTCTCTTGGAAATTCTCAACTCTTCTATGATCATTCTGAGGGCAAGTGAGGTAGTGTTTATCTGCCTTTGCGAAAACCATTCTGGTTCCGTCTGAGAATAGGATCTATGTGAGAAGTGATTCTTTTGAGCAGCATTGAGTTGTAGATCTTAGAAGCCAATGGTGACAGTGTGATTCCTCTGTAGTTTTGGGGTTGTTGGAGGTCGCCTTTCATTGGTAGAGGAGTGATGAACGATGTTGATATAGGCAGCTGGTTTGTTTCCAGTGTAGGTGTTGTTACAAAATTCTAACAGTTGATCATGGGATAGTGGATTATTACTGCAGGATTAATGTTGTCAGGACCTGCACTGTTAAAAATGTTCATTAAAATAACAGCGTTTTGACTGGCAGCTGGGACTCACAACAGTTAAAATCACGTTTTTTCTTCTGCCAAGAAGATTATTCCTGAATTGACCCAAACCTCATGCAGTGGTACACAGTTCTGTGTGTGTGCACACACACACACATAGTTTACACCATTCAGCTGTTACTGGTACTTGGTCTTGAGTGTAAGAGTCTCATATTGCCATGACCATGGTCAGTGATAGCAAGATACTGACCCTGCTTGCACTATATTCATGATATAGGGTCTGAAACTCTGAAATGAGACTAGTTCTCCAAACTTTGTAGACTTAAGGTCCGTTCATACTACACTGCAACGTGCGTTGCGGTAAGTTGCAGTGCTCGAATTCGGTCTCTGCCCAGTATTTGCGGTACTGCAACCGAGTTAAATTTATTTTAACTGCAGCTGCAGCAGGTTACGTTGAGTTGCTGCAGCAAGTGATCGATATATCGGCACTGCACTGCGCAGTGCAGCGTAGTATGAACGAACCTTAACAGTATGTAACAGTTTTTTCTGATTGGCTGAGTCAGATTGTTGGACAAATTCCACTGTGGAATGACTTCTATAGCCAATTTTTATCTAAACTAATGCTTCCAATGTTATACTTTGCAATTGTGGGAAACAGTTACATTGTTTGCATGTATATTTTAACACTGGTAGCATAGAACTGATTCATTAAGCAAACTAATATTTCATGTGTGGTAAACAGGCACAACTTTTGTATACAGCAATGTATGACAGATATTACTACACAATAGTGATTCGGTTGCATTGGACAAGATGTACCACAAAATGTAGCACGAAACTGAGTGTCACTTGTTTCACATTAAAGGTTGACCATTATGATTGATGCATGCCTGGCATTACATTCATTACAATACTAATTCCTGCATGTTTTGACATTAATTTAATAAATAAAGCTGTTGCTATGTAATTATGACAAACATTCAAACTAAAATTGTGTTTCAAAACTCAATTTGTTGTTTCATTTCACAAGTTTGTGCACTTCAAATACAGAAGATTGTCCTTTTTAAGGACTCATCTTGTTTACAGTCATTTGCCACGTTTCGAGTCCCTTTTTAACAGTTTTTTGCATGTTTTTTTTTTTTTTTTGTTTGGTTGGGTTTTTTGATTCCCCCGGCTACCAGTCAAAACGCCGTTGATTTTAAGAGCAATTTTTAACAGTGTGGCGTCATGTGGTTCAGTTTATTCAGCCGATCTGAAGCTCCTTAGTGAAAGGTGTGCAGTCTGTATAGGAAGGGTCGTCTGCTATGCTTGTGATTGAAGTGTATATAATTGTAGAATAGCGGCGCGGACGGGGGGGGGGGTTGTTGGTGATACACGCGGGCTTAGGCTGAAACTAAAGTAAAGTATTCCAAATTGCTCCAAGTGGCCCCTCCTATTTCAAAATCGTTCCTCCGTCGCTCTTGTAGAATCACAGCCTGGTCGCCGGGTTTATATCTTACTATATACAGCTGGTTCTAAGACGCTTGATCCGGATAGGTGCAGCTCTTTAAGACTCCCTTTTTCGCCTGTCCTGCCTTAAGTGCATAAGTGTTCTGCACTTCCGTTGTTGCATAAGGGGGGACTCCCTCTGAAACCCATTCGCCGTTGGACTTTTCTTGAACCAAAACTCTGGTCATTGATGGGTACAACACCCGACATCACAGAAACAAATCGGTTGTACCTTCAGATTGCCGTTCCAAAACTCCCGCGAAAAACACAGGCACACCACACACCTTCACACATTCAACTTCCCCGTCATCCTTCCTTTTCCCTCTCCTTTTTCCCTCTCTAGTCTTTTTGTCTTACCCTCTCTGCAGTCTTCCCTTTCTGGACTTTCCTTCTCTCTACTTTCTCCATTTTCCGCCCCCGTTTCTTTAGACACTGGTAAAATTTGTGCTGTTAAAAAGGAGGTTTGTTTAAAGTTCTGTTGTTTAAGTTTTAAACACATTGTTCAGTTTGTTCTTATAACAATTGTCTTCAAAGTTTTTTTTTAAACAAAACAACTCGCCAAAAACACAACTGCTGTTTACCCTGTTCATCGTTGATCCTTGTTTAAAAATCAAATTAAATAACTGGTTAAAAATTTTAAAACAACTCTGCTTGAACTCATCTTTGCCTCCCCCCCTGTTACTCTACTGCTGATGAACTGAACTTTCTTCTTGGGAAACGAGGGACGCAGGAGGAACGTCGAAGGTGATTGCACCGGAGATTGCGAACTAACGAAGTGTGTTAGTGGACTTATGTCTGAAAGGGCGTGAAAATAGACATGCGATCAGAGATTTGAAATGCTCAACTTTGAAGTCTGAACGCGATTATGAATGGTATCCATTTGAGTGATTGGTAACCAGTGGAGAGAATGAGAATAGGAGAGGCATGAATGTGGATGGGTTTGGCATGAAAATGAGACAGCATCTTATATTTGAAAACTAGAAACGATGAAAAAACATTACCATACATGAAAGAGTTTCAGTGCTCGAATTGGTTACTCGCGGAATTCTCAGAATTGGTATGAAAATGAGGGTTTTATTGGTGGCACATACCCCAACACTTGTAGCACTTCCTGAAAGATTAATATTGGCGCGGGAATTGGTGTCAAATGAAGCTTGCTTGTTCACTCATGTAAAACATCGGGATCCTAACATCCTTGGAGTCCGGGCTCGACCCATATACTTTGCGCAACCGTCACACATTTTTTTTGATGGTTTCTAGGCAACATTGACCTGCTGATTCCAAATCTGGGATGAGTCCACTTTGCATCATTGAGCATTGTGAGATAGGGCAGGGGTCATTCACAGGGTAAAACTTTGTAAATGTTTCATGTGATTTGAAGTATGTATAGAAGTGTTTTATCTTGTCCTAAGGTTTAAAAAAGGTATAGTTTTCCTATACCTGCAACCTTTTGTGTTTACACTACAGACCAAAATTTTTGCAAGGTCATCATGGTATTAAATATTTACAACGATCCGATTTGTTTCAAATTGGTTTTTCAAATTGTTCGTTGGGGAATGTTAACAGAAAATAAACATTTACCTCATGTTAATCATTGCTAGGTATCAACAGAGACTAAAATTGTTAACCCCCATAGACCCTGTTGACCTTCTCCATTATTTCCCCCTTATTTTAGACACAAATGTCCACAAGTGTGTAACTCTATATTTGACCTTAATATCAAACAACATGAATAATTTGTAGCCCATTTTGAAAAGAATCTGCCTTCTAAATGTTTTACCCGGATGACTTGAACCATTTTTAGATTGATGTGTTTAAAAAGTAAATGTCCTGATAGTACAAACTAATACCTTTTTTTAATCCATAGGACCAGGTGACCATGACTATTAACCTTTTAACCCATTATGACGCATTTACAAATTTTAACCCTGTTAAGTTACCCCCTACCCTATCTCAAAATGCTCAAGATGCCAAAGTGGCATCATCCAGATTTAGGTTCAGTAGGTCAATCTTGCCTGAAACCTCAAAATATTTTGTGTTGGCTCTTGCGCAAGGTCACACGCAAGGTTCTTTGGGCCGAGCCCAGACTATGGAGTACTTGTTATTCATCCCGAAAGAAAGAGCCATCTAAGCGAAGCAGCCCCCCCTTGCAGAAGAACGTAATTACACTACTCACGCCCCTCTATGCCTTCAAACTATTCCCGCATATTTTTATTAAAATGTCGCCTTCGTTGGTCCCGTAAGAATCACCGTAAAACACCTGCAGCAATCGTACTTAGAGTACCATTCGTACATTCTCCTATCAGGGTTCTAATTTAGTGGGCCACCCAAGCGTAAAGAGTAAATTTTGGTGAAATAACATTCTGACCGTTGCCCTTATTACCATAATTAATCCATTTTCCTGACCAAGCCAACGTGGTTTCACAGACAGAAGGTCGCTTAGTTGAGCTATTTTTGAGGAATTCTTTGAACATATGCCATATCTTCATTCTTGGGTAGTTAAAAAGTAACACAGCTACCGAAGCGTAAATTAATTGCATTAAAACACCTTGGGAGAGGTGAGAGATAGTCGTCGAAGGTGCAGCTCCCCGTAGGTCCGTACAGTCTGCAGTATAGTACTGGTGAGTGTAGCGAATTCGCGTACAGATGAATTATTTTGTTGGTACTGGCAGTTGGGAGTAATACAACGGAGTCATACTGAAATTTCGGGCATGTCAGACGAGTCATCATCAATCTTTTGCATTTCACATTTACGAATCGCCCTCATTTCTAGTATGACGACATTACATAAGTCAAATCGTGTAGCACGAATCCCGACAAGAATATCTCCAAAATTATACAGACTTAATATTTATTTTCATCGAAGAAACAGGATTGCAGGAGATAAATAACAAGTACAAGTAGGTGCATGATAAATACTGCGGCAATTAGGGTTATTTTTCTTAGTGTAATTGACTTCCGACGCAGCACTGCGTCGACAAGTCCATACTTAATAATGCAGTGCTTGATTGCTACGGCTTTTCAATGCATTATTGGCCTTTACGTCGTGCCGACGACCAATGTCAAAAAACGACGTAAAGGTTCCCTGTACTAAGTTGGGAGGGTATATGTGAAGATTACCTCGGAATCATGGAGTTAGACTGTTCTTTGCTTTATTTATTTACGTTATTTATAAAAATCACCAAACATTGTTCTCTGCAGAGAGATGAATACTCACTGTATGTGGGAGGATTCACTGAAAGGAAAAGACTAGTCTAAAAAGACTGTAAAAGGGTATTTAAATAATAAATTAATGAATGGGATGGGTAATTTTATTTTAACCCTCACCTGGCCAGTAACATGTATCTGGTTACTGTGTTGTATTATTACCCTTAACCTGACCCTTAACTAGCCTACTAACCCGTTACCTGACCCTTAGGCTTAACCTTTAAACTTTATAGAATCCTGTTGATTGGAAAATAATGTATTTTCATCATTAGTTTCTCGCACTCCTCGCAACAATAGTCACGCCTTTTTAAGACCCAGAACCAAAAAGAACTGTTACCAAGACTCGTTTTTTCCAGCAACAATCCGTCAATGGAACATTTTACCTGATCAAATAGTCACTGTACCATCCACCAAGATCTTCAAGGAACAAGTCAGCAACCACTATGTAAACAACTTCAAGATTAAATCAATTCTACAGACTACACTGTGCACTCACAACCCTTTGCGTTTGGCTTCAGCACTTGAGGCATTGCAGAGTATTCTTCTAAGTCAAAAGTCATCGGTTGACTTCCGACTTCACTGTTATCCAGAGCTGAAGGATCAATCACATCAAATGATCAAGGCCAGGGACAGTCCTGCTAAGCATGACTCAAGTGGCCTTATTAACCTGACATATTTACTGGCCCTCGAGTCATGCACAAATGAACTCCAGACGAATGTAAAAACAATTTTCCTGAACTTAAATAATGATTCCCTAAATGAGTCCATGTTGAGCAAATTTACTTACTTTTGGGCTGTAAGACATCGGTAGACAACCCTTAAATGTTTTAAGTAGTTTTCAGGAAGAAATATAAACTTAAAAGAGCAAATTTGATGGACTTTTCAGAGGACGATAATTTCCCATCACAGACTAAGTCCAAACCGGAAATCCAAGTGACATGAGACAGGTGAAAGGTCATACATGTGCGACCCAATATTGTAAACATTTAAAAAGTCCATGATATACTTACAGTCGCAGCGAGCGATTTCTGTGTCACAAACTGCGAAAGATATTATCTAAATTAGTACTGCGCGAGCGATTAACGTTATCAGTCCGTCATAGCGAATGCATGCAAATGAAACTAATCTCAAATATCTCGGGAAAACGAATGAGTTCTATGGAGATTTTTGCATCAGAAGGTCCGTTACTGTTTTGTTTTGAATATGTATCGTAATTGGGTCTGAACCTATAGAACCTAGCGAGAAAATTTAACGTTTTTGTCGGGTACTTCGTTGCTCGCAAACACGGAAAAGTGAACACGCAATCGCTAAGAAACAGGATGTACATACTTACCGGACCGCTGTAACAGCTTGCAAAGCCAAGCTAATAGGTGCGCCCGTCGGCGCCCCTAAAAAAGTGCCAAATGAGGCATTTTTTCCCAAATTGCCATGTGTGCAACAATTGGGTCCCAACTTAAAAAATGTGACCTATTGCTTTTGTAGTGCATCACTGGTGATATAATTTAGATTCAGACTGCCTTGAACAAGGCTACTTTTAAATCAAATTGAGGTGATTTTTCATCGCAGATGTTTATTCCCGTTTTGGGTACTGCCTCCTACGTATTGTACGCACCACTCTCAGTGTGTATAATTCTGCTGTAGTGTCCATACGATCGTGGTGAAGAAATATGACTCGGGGCGACCCGATCTCGTGTGCCGGTAGTTTCTGTTAGTAAGCGTACACCGCGTGTGTGTATACGTATGTAATTGGTCCCTGCCACGAGTAAGTGAAGTAGCCGATGTAAAATAGGGATTTGTGATCTGTGATGTCTTGTGTTTGGTTGATTGATTTGTTAGGACTATGTGTGTACGTGGATATGTAGCTATGTTTCGCGGAAGGCGCTGAAAGGATGTGATTTGGTGTATACATGACTGTCTGCAAGTTTTGCGGCAAGAATTATCGTTTG